>VDFB02157400.1:0-10685 GCA_007258455.2 Sequoia sempervirens | reverse complement strand
GCCTACTAATACTATATACAAGGAATGTCAGTTAAGGAAGCAAACTATAATTTCTTTTCGGAGCAAACAACATTGTTGAAAAGAAGTGTTGGAGCTTGTCCATACTAATTTGTGTTGTACTTCTAGAGTCAGGCATTTACAAGGAGACATGTACTTCATGTTACTTATTGATGATTACTCTAGATTGATTTGGGTTACCTTCTTAAGGGAGAAATATAAAGCTTTGGAGAAGTTCAATATTTTTAAGGCTATGGTTGAGACAGGGATAGGCCTAAAGATTAAATTTTTAAGATCAGATAGAGGTGGTGAATTTTCTTCCCATGAGTTTAATTCTTTTGTGAAGTGCATAGGATAAAGAGACAATTATATGCCCCACAGACCCCTCAACAAAATGGAGTTGTTGAAAGGAAGAACATGACAGTTCAAGATGCTACTAGGACTATGATGCTAGAAGGAAATGTTCCTCATATGTACTAGAGAGAAGCTATGAGTACTACTATATATATCCTCAACCAGGTAAAAGTCAAAGGTGATCCTGGTAAGACCCCTTTTGAGCTATGGACTATTCATAAGCATACTATTAGATATTTCAAAATATTTAGGAGTAAATGCTATATCATAAGAGATGAAGAGATAGGAAAGTTTGATGCTAGGAGTGATGAAGGGATCTTTCTTGGTTATTCTACTAAGAGCAAGGCCTACCGATGCTACAACAAGAGATTGAGGAAAGTAGTTGAAAGTGAAAATGTCAAGGTTGATGAAGACATAGCTAGACCATCCAGAACATGTGGATATGATTTAGATGATTAGAATAGCAATTCAGTCATAGGAAAAAAATTCAGAGTCTAAATCAAGTCCAGACCATTCTGGTGAATAAAAAAAACCAAGATGAAGGAACAAGTGAAAGTGCAGAAGAGAGATAACAAGAGCTAGAAGTTAAAGAAAATCCTAAGACTCCAAGGTATGTAAGACTAAATTATTCAGAAGATCATATTATAGGTGATAAGAACAAAGGCGTTCAGACTAGGAGAAAAATTGTAGAAGAATATTGTTTGATTTCAAAGACTGAGCCTAATAGTGTGAATGAAGCATGAAAAGATGAACATTGGGTGGAAGCAATGAAAGAAGAACTACAACAAATTGAGAAGAATAATACACAAATTCTTGTTCCTATACGTAATGAAAAAAATGTAATTGGAACTAAATGGGTCTTTAGGAACAAGTTGAATGAGCAAGGTGAAGTTGTTAGAAACAAAGCAAGATTGGTGTGTAAAGGATATTCTTAGATGGAAGGAATTGAATTTGAAGAAACTTTTTCCCCTGTTGCTAGGATTGAAGCTGTGAGATTATTTCTTACTTATGATGCTTACAAAAACTACAAGGTTTATCAGATGGATGTCAAGTCAACATTTCTAAATGGTGAATTGGAAGAAGAGGTGTATGTTGAGAAACCTGATGGATTTCAATTGATTGATCAGGGAGATATGGTTTTTCGATTGAAGAAAGCATTGTATGGACTTAAGCAAGCCCCAATAGCATGGTATGCCAGATTGGAGAAGTATTTTCTAAAGCTTGGATTCAATAAAGGTACTGCTAATAGTAATTTGTATTTTAAGATTGATGATGATAAATAGCTTGGTCTAATGAGTGTTAACAAGACACTCGGGATTTTTATTTATGGTAATGGTATTGACATGGTCATCGACGGCTCAGATATGATTTATAATGGGGCCACTATAATCATGCTTGATGCTAGCATAGTTGGCAGCATTATGGTCTTGTTACCCAAACTGGGGGCTTTTCCTTTCCCCTGATCATGTAGTGGATCAGAAAAGATCTTGTCATTGGTGTTTGAAGATGTCACTTTCTATCCACTAACCTGAATAGTTCTATTCTTGAAAAAGTCTTGTATGATGTTTTTCAGTTGACAACAATTTTGTAGGCTATGTCCTTTGGTCTGATGGAAATCACAAAAGGAATTATCATCCCACCAAGATGGTTTAATTTCCATAGATTGTATTGTCTTGGCTCTTGAAGTTGTATAAGATTGTGTTGCAATAGTTGTTTGTGTAAGGAAAGCTTAGGTTCAGAACAAACTCTCCTAATGTCAAAACCTCAGGGAAGAATGTAGAGGTGACTTTAAATTTTTAATTTTAGTTCATTAAGATACACTTGAAAAGAATAACAGAACAAAGAAATGAACATACATAATTGGACACCAGATTTGTGTGGGAAAACCCTTATGGGAGAAAAACCCACCACACCAAGAAAAGCCTCTTTGTATTACAGTAAAGAAAATTACATACAGAGATCAACTTCACTTTCTGATGTTAATTATTATAGCAACCTCATTCACTGATCAACCTTATACAAAAATGCTCTCAGAAACATCCAATGAATTCACTCAAATCAATTCATGTTCAATCAAGAAACACTTCGTTATCTCACTCTGATCATCGTCATCCGCCATTGCTCGAGAGTAATCCATTCTCTCACAGTCTATTCATCTCCCTCACAGGAATGGTTGCAACAGTCCAACTTCCAACGGTTCTCCTTTCGCTTTGCTCATTGGTTCAAAATAGACCACGTCAGACAATAATTCGGTCAAAGCGTTCAAATAGAATCGCATGTCAGTGAGACACTAGACCGTGTCTCCCCGATGCCTAAATGCCTGACTGTCCTTATTGGCAAGAGTCACAACCATTGGCAAGAGTCATATTGAGTTCAAACCTATCGCCCAGACTCACTCTATCGCTAAGACATCTAACCGATGTTCAACTCATGTAGCTCTATTGGTAAGACCATTGCTATCAGCGAGACATCATACCAACCACAAAACAGTCAGAGAGACCAACGCTATCACCAAGAGTTCTCACCGATGTTCATTGCAGAACCATCAACAAGACCATCGCTATTGCTAAGAGTCTTATAAAACCTTTATGTCATAATGATGTTCATAGTGCAGAGCTATTAGCAAGAGTTTCGCTATCGCTAAGAGTTCACAGTGAACAAAAATCCATCGGTGAGAGAAACACTATCGGCAAGAGGTCATACTGAATGCACGAGTCTTTTGGTGAGACCAACAGTCATCGGCAGGAGATCACATCGAAGGCATACCTGACATTTCATATTACTCTGATATGTTCATAGGCCAGAGTCTCTTCAACAACCAGGAATCAACCCATTGGCAAGAGTTTTGCCCGGATGGAGAGAGATAGGAACATCACAGTGATAGCCATGTCTTGCCGATGACTCCTGTTAGCAAGACAGAACCAAAGTCTCAACGACTTTGAACTTATGAACATAGCTGCTAGTCGGTAAGACTTTCTAAGGGTCTCACTGATTTTTCTCTTTCAGGAGTTTCATGTCAGTAAGCTTGAGGCATTTTTTCCAACAATCTCCCATTTGACGAAGATCTTACTGACACCTCCAGAGCACAACAAAACTACTAAAATTCATGGGCACTAAGGCCTTACTGAATCAAGTACACCACCTCGAACTTGTCTCAGAGCATCGGTTTCCATCAATGCATCTGCAACATTCTCCAGAATATCCACTTTCTCCAAAGAGACCTTCCCATCCTCCACTATATCTCATACAAAATGATACTGTACATCTATATGTTTTGTCCTCGCATGGAAAGTAGGATTTTTTCCCAAACAAATAAAGGACTGGACCGGCTTCATAGTAAATTGTAATTTTCCCCTCGCAGATCAAACCTAAATGTTAGAACACAAACAAGTTTTAACCAGATTGCTTCTTTGCTGTGCATGTGTTGCTGCCATGTATTCTGTACTGTAGTGGACAAAGTTTAATTATAGCCTCAGTCATACTCACATCCAACCAATTGCACCACCATTCATCATGAAAATATATCCACTAGTGAATCTTCTGTTGTCAATGTTCCCTACCCAATCAAAATCCACATAGACTTGAATGCTAAGAGTCCTCTGTGATTCAACCAAATTTCTATGGTAACACAAAGCATATTCAAAATGCCCTTCATATATCTAAACACTCTTTTCACAACATCTCAATGTGTCCTTCCAAGATTTTCCATAAAATGACAAAGTACTCCCACTGCTTGGGCAATGTCTAGCCTTGTACAAACCATTACATACATTAAAGTACCAACTACACTAGCATAAGGCACTCTCGGGTCAGTGTCCCTATCTCAAAAGAGGGAGATCTTGGATAGTCTTCTACTAGATAGCTTCATTCTTACAAAATTGAACAATCCAGCTACTTGCAATTAGTCATACAAAATCTCCGCACAAGATAATATACTTACTCCGACCGAGCCAAATTTTTCACTCTTCCTATCCCTGGTTATTTCCATTCCTAGAATATACCTGGTTGCACCAAGATCTTTCATTTCGAACTTTGTAGAAAACTAAGATTTTAGATCAGAAATCATTAACTTACTATTGCCTATGAACATCATATCATCAACATAGAGAGCAATAATAAGAACACAATCATTTTCAGCTTTGTAGTATACACAATGATCAGATTTTGATCTTACAAATCCCAATGACAAAACAAAAGTGTCAAACTTCTGGTACCACATTTTATATATTTTTTAATCCATACAGATTTATTTAACTTGCAAAACCAGCTTTTCTTTTTTACCTTTTTCCAAAGTTCTTAGCCGACATGTAAATTCTTTCTTAGTGGCTCATGAAGAAATGTTTTCTTCACATCCATCTATTCAATCTCTAAGTCATACGCTACTGCAAGTGATAAAAGAAATCTGATAGATGTCAACTTAGCTACAAGAGAAAAAAATTCTCCATAATCAATTCCCTCTACCTAGGAATACCCCTTCGCAACCAACCTCACCTTATACTTTTCCAAATTGCCATCTAGACCTATTTTCCTTTTACATACCCATTTATAGCCAATAGCTTTTCTGCCTTTAGGCAAGGGCACCAAAAAGTATCATTCTTTTCTAATGATGCCATTTCTTCATTCATGGCTTCCAACCAAGAGTTTGAATTAGACATTCTAAATGCCTCTTTCATAGTCCTAGGCTCATCAGTGCTAGAAATTAAAGCATAGGCACACGTAGAATCTAACAGAGAAAACCCATACCTATCAGGTTGCTTTCTTTCACATGTTGAACTCCTCATAGGCTGAGGCTGAGGTTGATCTTCTTCTTCAGAACTCTGAGAACTACTTGAGCTCTCCTTAGTTTCAGGTACATTTTGAATTTTGAATTCCTCTTTATCTAGTGTCGGAGGAATTTCAACTACATCCTTTTTATCTTCTGATTTTGTCTCTAACTGCAGATCCAAAGTAGAAGGCTTCAACTCATGAAAAATAACACTTCTGTTGTAAAAAACCTTCTCCGTATCAAGATTCCAAATCTTGTATCCTTTTATGTTAGCACTATAACCAATAAAAATACATTTAACAACCAATAAAAATACATGTAGGAGTTAATGGTGACTCCTCAACACCACCAAGATCAGTTGTGACCAAAACCACTTCCACAAGAGAGAGAATGGCAAGAATGCTTGCTTCATAATGCAAGATTGATTAATGGCTAAATTACTTGATGTAAGCTTGAATTCCAATGTACATGAGATGCCTTGCTTATGTAGGCAAGGTTGAAATGTAGTAGTGAACATAATGTTGACAAATGTCATGATCTTATGACATGAGACAACCAACAAACTAATCACCTAGGAAATGATGCATCCTAGCCAGATAAGATAAGTTCTAGATAAGCCAACTAAGCCTTCTAGAAACAATCTTTCATCCTAAGTAAACTTAACCATGCGAATATTTCCCCTAATTTACCTAGGGAATGAATTAGCTAGGTACAAGACAATTATTCACACCAGCATTTAGAACTTTTTTTATTCGGCACATATGCATATGCCTCACAGCCAAAGAACGAATGTGTCTCAAAGAGGGCTTCTTTCCATACCATGCTTCCAAAGGTGTTTTATCAACAAGAGTGGAATTAGGAGAACAGTTTATTAAGTAACATGTTGTTGCAACTACCTCAGCCCAAAACTTCTCCTCCAAGCCAGCACTACTTAGCCTACTTCATGCTCTTTCCATCACTGTCCTGTTGAACCTTTCAACTGTTGGAGTTATGGACAGACATTGAGAGGGGGGGTGAATCAGTGTCAAAACATTTTCAACTTCGACCAATATTTTTCATTCTGATTTCCTTTTCTTTCAACAATAGAGTAGAGTAATATCTTTTGAAAGCACAAAGATATGACAACATTAACTCACTCTATTAGACAACTTATGAAAATATGAATTGAGTGAGATATCTTGCATTTGCCAGAACATAGCTCAGATTTGATCTCAATATTACTCTAATTAATGCATTCATGAGTTGAATGTAATCATTCATAAATAGAATTGAGAATAGTAATAATTAGTGAACAGAAACAACAACATTGTAAAGCAGAGAGCACATAGAAGAACAAAGAGACAAAAGCTTTTATCGAGTGGAAAACCCTCCTAGGGTATAAAAACCACTCCTAAACTGCCTTACAGGCTTAATCTTCAAAACCACTGTTAACAATGCCTTATAGGCTAATTTATGAGCACCAACTCAAGGAGCACCAACCCCTCATTTAGAGACACCAATCTCAAGGAGCACCAACCCCTTACTCAAATTTCAGAATTACACTCATTATATTAGAGGATCTCTCTATTTTCAGTTAAGCACATATTTCTCTATTTTCTCGTCTATAGAATACCCTAAGGATTATGATCAGAGAACTTACACTCTTTTCAACATAGGTTTTTATATACATTTCAAGTATGTCTGTTGTGAAGAAATCTTCAAAAAATGTTTTTCACAAGATTCTTAGATTCTCTTGCTGATTTTTGAATATAAAGTTGAATACTGACAATCTGTCGATGATGATATAAATCAAGAGTAATGCTTATCCATAGAGCTGCAAATCATCCATTAAATCAAAAACACAACAGCTCAGAAATAAATTCAATGAATATTCTGTTATGGAACCGTTCTGAGATTTGATGCCAATCCATGATGTCGACATGCAACTATACTTAGAAAAATCTATGCTGGCCACAGCGTATGAGTCTTCATTAATCATTTTTTGAGACAACAGTCACCACATGTTCTTTTTGATTTGCTATGACCTTATGCAAGCTACGTTTCCTTTTGTCCCTGAGCATTGCCATGCCCTTCTTCCATTGGGGAGAAACCATATCAAAGATCTTTATGTTTCCTTGAGATCACATTTCTATTATTCATAGTGAAACAGTCGCTGAGACATCCACCAGTTATGCCAAAGGCAATTCAATCATTAATCATACTTTGGTTCCTTTTGTTTTGCCGTGACCCTTCATTATCGGGCAGACCTCATAGATAATTCACTTTGTTTTGTCGAAAGCCCTAAGCTCACAATAGATCGCCAAGACATTAATGTTCTCACACCGATAGAAACCTTTTGTATTATGTGCTTCGCTATAACATTATGATAATAGGGAGATCTCCTATAGAGCACACCATGTCTTTCTGAAAGTCTTCATCCACTTGTGTGTCACTGAGACAGTTCAATACCAATGTCGAAGGAAACTTTATCGCCAACAATCATCCCTTTGTTTGTCGTTGTGACATTTGCTGTCGGGGAGACGTTTCATAGATGATGCTTTGTTTTGTTGAAATACATCCTTTCATCCGGTGTCACTGAGACAAGTCAGATCCTATTCTGACAAATACCTTTTGTGTTCCATCCACTATCGCTGTAGCCATAAATATCAGAGAGACCTCTTGTAGACTTCATATTTTTTTGCTGAGAGCCATCAAACATCCTTCTAGTCGTTGAAACAAAAAGTATCCTTCACCGAAAAGACATCATCATTCACTATCACTATAGATTTTGATATCGGAGAGACATCATATAGATCAACTTCGTTATACTGAAAGTCATTCATATGACTTTGTCGACAAGACACACCATCCTCGCCAAGACCTCTCTTTGATGAAAGAGTCTCACAGAAAAGTATTTTCAACTCTTATGTGTTGCTATGGCAAAACCAATCTCTTGCCAAAAGCTCCTCATAAGACTTAGTCGGCAAGACCTTACGGGCTCGCTATGACAACACTCTGATATCGCATAGTCTGGCCGAAGTCAACTTTTCATTTGGAGTCGCTGAGACACTACGGATTCGTTATAACATTTCACCAAAGCAGTAACCTTATGTTGATAAGACATTCAGTGCATTGGTTGGTGAGACAAGCAATCTTCGCAGAAATTCATTATATCGTAACACATGTTTGGCTGAAGTGATGTTCGATAAGATAAAATCATTAATCGGTGACGAGTTGAGCACATCAGTTTGCCTATAGATCTCCATCCACCATCGTCAATGTGACTTATGCTGATATAAACTTCTTGTGCCTATTGCCAAGACAATGCCGATGAAACAATCGATACAATAGGGATCACTTATGTCGAAGAAATTTTATGTATTAGTCAAGGAGAACCGATCTTTGTAAGACCTTCCACAGGAACACAACTTCATACGATATCTTTCATCGCTAAGATCAGAATGTCACGCTGAAGTCGCTCGCATGTAAAATCAAATTGTTAGACATAGAATAGAGTTGTCGTATAGGCAACATAGACATTTCAAAAAAAAAAGGATCAGGGAGACCCTGCCATTCTCACGCCAATAAGTTCTTTTTTTGTCACCGAAACAATGAACAAAAAGATAACCTGAGACTGCTTGAAGCTCAAACTAATTTGTTGGATCTCAGTTGTGATCATATGGTTTGTCCTTGATGACAAAATCCCTTTCAGTTGGTTCTCTTTGATGATCAGTCTCTGTTTGGATCCTTATTTTTTATATATGCCACTTCTGTGATGACTTTGGCATTTGCTTACATTCAGATAGTTTCAGTTTGGTTCTTCATGTTTTATCTTGATATAGTTTTGTCTATATGGTTTACTTGTCTTGGCATTCTGTGGACAGTTTACATTCAGAATTCTAATATCCTTTGGTACTGTTTAGTTTGAGCTTCGAGCAGTCTCAGGTTACATTTTTGTTCATTGTTTCGGTGACAGAAAAAGAACATATCGGCGTGAGAATGGCAGGGTCTCCCCGATCCTTTTTTTTTTAAATGTCTATGTTGCCTATCGGCAAGACATTTTTGATGTCATAATGATTTTATTTTACATACAGGAAGCTTTCGGCGTGACATTCTTGTGGTCTTGGCGATAGTGGAAAGGTCTATCGGCATGAGTTGTGTTCAATGCTGAGAGGTCTTACCAAATGAATCAGGTCTCAACGACTAATACATAAGGAGTTTCTTCAGTGTAAGTGATCCCTATCGGCATGTTTCATAGAGTTCTTTGTGTCTTGGCGACCGACACAAGAAAGTTTATATCGGCATAAGTCACACCGACTGATGGTGGATGGAAGTCTATCGGCAAGAGCTTGGTGGTATCGGAATAGGTCTCAATGAAGAATTTTTGTCTTACCGAACATCATCTAGGGATTCACTTCGGCCAAACATAATGATTTCGGTATATAGTCTCTCCGAAGATTGCTTGTCTCACCGACCGATGCACTGAATGCCTTATCGGCATAAGGTTACTACTTGGGTGAAATGTTATAACGACTCTGTAGTGTCTCAGTGACTCCAAATGAAAAGTTGACTTCGGCCAAACTATGCGATATCAGAGTGTTGTCATAGTGAGCCCATAAGGTCTTGCCGACTAAGTCTTATGAGGAGCTTTCGGCGAGAGATTGGTTTTGTCATAGCGACACATAAGAGTTGAAAAGACTTTTCTGTGAGACTCTTTCATCGAAGAGAGGTCTTGGCGAGGATGGCGTGTCTTGTTGACAAAGTTATATGAATGACTTTCTGTATAACGAAGTTGATCTATATGATGTCTCTCTGATATCAAAAGCTATAGCGATAGCAAATGATGATGTTCCTTCGATGAAAGATACTTTTATTTCCAATGACCGTAAGGATGTTTGATGGCTCTCAAGAAAAAATAAGTGAAGTCTACAAGAGGTCTCTTCGACATTTTATGGCTACAGCAATAGTGGATGGAACACAAAAGGTATTTTTCGGAATAGGATCTGACTTGTCTCAGCGACACCGGATGAAAGGATGTATTTCAACAAAACAAAGCATCATCTATGAAACGTCTCCCCAACAGCAAATGTCACAATGACAAACAAAGGAATGATTGTCGGCGATAAAGTTTCCTTCGACATAGGTATTGAATTGTCTCAGCAACACACAAGTGGATGAAGACTTTCATAAAGACATGGTGTGCTCTATAGGAGATCTCCCTATTATCATAATGTTATAGCGAAGCACATAAGACAAAAGGTTTCTATCGGTGTGAGAACATTAATGTCTTGGCGATCTATTGTGAGCTCAAGGCTTTCGGAAAAACAAAGTGAATTCTCTATGAGGTCTGCCCGATAATGAAGGGTCACGGTGAAATAAAAGGAACCAAAGTATGATTAATGATTGAATTGCCTTTGGCATAACTGGTGGATGTCTCAGCGACTGTTTCACTATGAATAATAGAAATGTGATCTTGGGGAAACATAAAGATCTTTGATATGGTTTCTCCCCAATGGAAGAAGGGCATGGCAATGCTCAGGGAAAAAAGGAAATGTAGCTCGCATAAGGTCATAGCAAATCAAAAAGAACA
>VDFB02157399.1:0-24970 GCA_007258455.2 Sequoia sempervirens | reverse complement strand
TTTTGAACGATTGGGGTTCTACTTCTCTCTACTCTTACTCGGGCTATGGTTTTTTTGCTCCCTTTCTTTGGAGACTCTTGTGGCTTTCTTAGTTTATGTTACTTTGTTGATGGTGGTGAAATTTTTTTCTCTTGACGGAGCAGTGTTCAAAATCCATTTGAAAATGTGGATTTATGTTGGCTTGAAGGCTTCAAACTGGTTGGGGTGGAGTTCAAAGTTTATGTTGGCCTTGTTGCTTCTGTTTCCCTTTGTGTCTAGGTGTTTTCTTTCCACTGAAGTGTGTGTAATCTCCCTAGCTCTACAATCTGATTCTCCTATTGAGGTGGAGGCCCTTCCTATTGAGGTGTTGACCTATCCTATGGAGGTGAATAGTAGTTATGTGGGCTTGGTGGGTTGTTCTTGCTCCTTCAGCTATCCTTCTCCCTTGGTGCTCCTATCAAGGTGGTAGCCACTCTTATTGAGGTGGAGTTTTGGTGGAGGCATGAGTCTTTGTTGTGGTGGAATAATTTCTCTTGGTTACTTCTCCTATAGAGGTGGGGGGGTTAATTGGAAGATGGGGTTGTTCAACTCCAAAAACTGCATTATTTAATGATTCCAAAACTGAAATGTTTGCTACTGTTTGGTGGTTGTACTCTTTGGGGTGGAAGTTGTTTAAGGTTATTGAGTTCACAACTCGTTGGTTGGCTTGGCTAATGCTTTATGGGGCTCTTGAAGCTCTTGGATTAGCCTGGTGGCTTGTTATGCTGGCTATAAAGCTTGATTTGAAGAATATTTGTGGCTCAAGTCCATGTAGACCTATTTTGTTGGCTTTGAGGCCTATTTTTCTAGTTGTGGGGGTCTTGGTCCCACTTATTTTAGCTTGTAAAGTCTTGAATTCTATCTAATTCTCTCACCTTGGGGGTCACTGCTACTTTTTGGCATTGTGGCCTATCCTTCTTTTGCTATTTTTTCTCACTCTGTTTGTAGTTACTTTCTATTATCTTATCATGTTTTTGTTCCATATTCTACTGTACTAATTTCTAAATCTTTCTTGATGTAAAAGGGTCAAGGCCATTTTAAAATCCCTGCTTACCTATTCAAAAACATAAATTGTTTAATTTCCTTACAAGCATCGATACCACATAGAAATCATAAATGAAACAATTTATTGGTTTCAATAGTGTCATAGATAATAACAAAATTAATAGTAACAAACCCATGAAAAAAAAAAAAACCCCACAACCCTACACGTGGACAAATTCTTTTTTCAGCAGAACCTTATCAAAAATGAAACAATATAGCCAAAGATAGAGAACAACAATCAATAATGCCTTATGGAAAACAACATAAATTGTATAATATTTAATATTTTATTGCATTGCCATAGTGAAAATAACATAGACTATTCAATTTCCTTGCAACCATTGACACCACAAAAAAACCATAAATGAAACAATATTGGTTTCAACAATGTTGTAGATGATAGCAGAATTCACAGTAACAAACCCATGCAAAGAAAAAAACAAAAGAACCTCACACCCAAACAAATTCTTTTTTCAATAGTACCTTATCAAAAATGAAACAATATAGCCAAAGCTAGAGAACAATAGTCAACAATTCCTTATGGATAACAACATAAATTGTATAACATTAATGATTTTATTGCGTTCTGAGCATCGCCACAAAATGTGATCCATAAATGAAACAATATTGGTTTCAATAGTGACCTAGATGAAAAACCCCATAAAATAGAAGAATTCAAAGTAACAAACCCATGCAAAAAAACAAAATAACCCCACACGTAGACAAATTCTTTTTTCAACAACACCTTATCAAAAATGAAACAATCTAGCCAAAGCTTTGTAAACAATGCCTTAGTGAAAATAGCATATTTTTTTAAATTTCCTTCTAACCATTGGCACCACACAAAAACCATAAATGAAACAATATTAATTCTAATAGTGTTAGATGATAGTAGTATCTATAGTAACAAACCCATGCAAAAAAAGTCGCGACCTCTAACAAATTCTTTTTTTCAACATTACCCTATAAAAATGAAACAATATAGCCAAAGCTAGAGAAACAAATTACCAACAATGCCTGCATAGATAACAAATATAAACTGATAATATTTAATATTTCATTGCATTGAAACTTATCAGCCACAAAACATGAACCATAAATGAAACAATATTGGTTTCATTAGTGACCAAGATTAAAAACCCAATAAAACAAGAATTCACTATAACAAAACCATGCAAAACAAAACCCCCACGTTGTATAAATTCTTTTTTCAATAGTTCCTTATAAAATGAAACAATAGAGCCAAAGCTAGAGAGCAACAATCAACAATGCATTATGGAAAACAACATAAATTATATAATATTAATCCATTTTATTGTGTTGCAACCATCACCATAAAAAAGAAACCATAAATGAGATAATATTATTTTCACCAAAGGACCTAGATGAAAAAATCTTATAAAATGTAAGAATTCACAAGAAACCTTATGCAAAAAAAAAAACCTCGCATGCAGACAAATTTATTTCCAAACAGTTCCTTGTCAAAAATAGCATAAACTATTTTATTGCCTTCCAACCATCACCACTATATGGAAACCATAAATGAAGCAATATAGCTATTTCCTTGCAACCATCACAACTACATGGAAACCATAAATAAAACAATATTGGTAAAGCCACAGAACAACAATCAACAATTCCTTATGGAAAATAACATAAACTATTTTTGAAATACTCTACAAAGGGTTTTTTCAATATGGACCTCTTCCCGCTTGCTTTAAAGTGGTTTCCCAAATGGACCTCTTCTTGCTTGCTTCAAACACACCTCTTCCTACTTTCTTTCTCTTAGCTCCCTTCTTTCTCCAATGACTACAAAAATGAGGAAAAAATTATGAGAGTCAAGAGTTTTGTATGGCTTTTGCAACCATTTTCCCATGAAAAAAACAAAAAATAACTTCCAACCACCTTCAAAAAAGCTCAAAAACGGATGATTGAACTTACACCTTCAGAGAAGCTCGCCCTCCTAGCTCACAACTCTAATTGAGGGTAAATCCATAGAATGACACCCAACACTACCTTATGAAAAATTGCACAGACTTTCGCTATGTTTTATGAGGTTTTCAGTGGCAAGTGTTATTACAACCATCACCACTACACGAAAACCATAAAACAATTAATTTTGATGCCAACCGATGTTTAATTTCACTGGCCTTCTCTATCGATGTGCCAAGATGCCAACTGACATTTAGTTTCATTAGCCTTCTCTATGAACACACCAAAAGATTTTAATTTTATAAGTATAATTAATTGCACATATATCTCCATACTAGGTTTCTGCCACCTTTTTTTTTCTGACTGGAAGTCAGACACCAGAAAGGTTAAAAAAAAGGAAGGCTGATGAAAATTTTGACCGAAGTCCACACAATAAGCCTATCAACTAAATATTGAGCAATTGAATTATATTTATATTTTTTATTTATTTCAAATAGTAAATTAAATTAGTTGTTAGCTATTCTATGCTATTAATAAATCACCAATATTTTTTTACAACTAGTTGTTTTGGACTCGGTTATTCTTCATCATCAACATATAGAAGATAAGATCTCTTTTTTGTACAATTCCTAGATAAATACCAAATTTAATATATAAAAAAAGTAAATTCAAAACATTATAATAAATTTAATTTGAAAATAGTGTAAAGGGAAAATATCCACTTACATAAATATGTAGGTCAAATAAATAAATAAAATTTAGATGAAAACTATTTTGTGTAAATAATAGAATCACTTGTAACAATCTTTGAAATAAAATTGTTGGATCACTATTGTTGAACAAACAAAATTAGTATGAAATCCTTTGATTCTCTTCTATAATTATAGTGATTACATAGTATGTGAAAGTGAACGTACATCTTAAATTTTATCTAGGTTAATTCTATTGTATGAAACATCTTTGCATTAATATAAATCCTTTGAATTTGATAAGAAACTAATGCTGCTCAAAAATATTATCAAGGAATTTGTTGAATTATGAGGGTCATGTTCTCATCACTTATATTCTTGAATATACCAATTCAACATTTACAATACAAGGTGAAGAATAATTACATAAGCATACAATATGTTTCGAAGTAGGTTGCTAAATATATTTCTAGATAACTCCTAAATGGTTCATTTCAATTAAAGTTAGTCTCAAAATAAACCACCATAACAAGTATTTTGGCATACATTAAACTTTATTTGGATCATAACAACTAGTAGAAATGGTGATAGTGGGGCCTACTTAAAAATACTAAAATAAAAAATTTAAGCTTTAAATCCATGAGTGTAAAGATGATTGTGATCAAATCTACACCCATGGACCTAAAATAGTGAAGCAAATGGTAAGTTAAGGGATGAGGAACAATTTGGAGATATGAGTGTTGATGTGATCATTGTATAATAATTTTATTGGTTGATTTAATGTGATAAAACATCTAATACACTAGCTAGTGGACCTAAAATACTGAAGAAAATGGTAAGTTATAATATGATGAACAATTTGGAGATATGATTATTGATGGGATCAATGTAGAATAATTTTATTGGTTGATTTAATGTAAAAAAACATCTTACACACTAGCTAATACAAAAATGATAACATAATCATTGTGAGTACCAAATATAAGAGACAAAGGTTTTGGTATATATGATTTTCACCATTACAAATAAAAGTGCATTATTATAAAATGATTTTATAGTTTAATAAAATTATGTAATATATTATTGCAATCTAAATTTATAAAAATTCTAAAGAAACAATTTTATTATAGATTACTTTATTTAATATCAAAATCAATTAGAAAATAAATAATTTATAATAAAAAAGTTATAAATACTCAACAAAAACTACATATCCCTTATTTTTATTTGGTTGGTATAAAAAATAATAAAAATCAAGTGTTATAATTATTTGCAGTGTTTGGTGGCTTAGTCTTTCAAATCTTTTGAAAATCCTTTTGATGAATGTAATGACCATGATCATGGCTCATAACAAGATCATGAACATAAATAATAATGGAAGGAACATAACAAATAATGGAGCATGGAGGGGAGTGTGGAGTGCCGGGGTGGGAAAATGGGTTTTCTCAATCTTCGGTAATCGAAAGGTGGTGATGTGATGATGGACCTCGTGAAGGCCTATGCGGGCTCGCTGTGTCTACCCTATAAGAAGAAAAGCGTGGAGGAATCGGAACGGGAGGATTCCCAAAAAAAGCGTGCAGATGACCCAGGGGAGAAGAATATTTTGGTTCCTCCCCCTGTTAAACCTGTCGGCGATTGCCCTAAAGATAACCTCAAAGGTGCAGTGGGGTCTGGTGACACGAATGGCGGGCATCGTAAGAAGTGGGCCTCACTGTTTGGGGTTAAACCCAATGGTAAGTCTTTTTTTCCCCCTGTGCGCAATATCTCCAGCCCTACAGTTGGAAAATTTGCAATCTCTATTCCAGACGAGATCATTGATCATAATATTGCTATAATGGAAAATTCCCTAGTTGGTAAATTCATGGGCCAAAGGCCAAATATTGAGATTGTTAGGGAATTCGTCAGAAAAAAATGGAGAACAAATGGTAGTGTCTCTGTTGCGGCTCTCCCAAAAGGTTTCTTTGCTTTTGAGTTCTCGAACAGAGAAGACATTAAGGCTGTTAGATGCGGAGGACCATGGGTTATTGGGAAATCAACGCTCACACTTAAAAAATGGTCTTCAAACTTAGATCTAACGGACTCCATCTTTGAGAATGCTCTGGTATGGGTTAGGCTTCATGGTCTTCCTCTAGAATATTAGAACGAGGATGTTTTCAGGGGGATTGCTAGCTCCTTTGGGGAGCTTTTATCGATTGACCCTATGATAGCAGCAAGAAGGAGACTAGTGTTTGCTGGTCCGTAGAGCCAGAAGCTTGATCTTCCTCCTCTATGGAGATCCACCAAACTTGGTCCTTGGTCATAGACTATTGAGTCGGAGACCATCGCTTTGGAGGTCTCCGCCTTAACCGGGTGAGAAAGAGGTAGTCATTGGGCAGCATTGCCCCCTTAAGGCAGTAAAAGAAAAGGAAAACCATAAAAGGGCCTCAAAAGTGGTATGGAAAAAGAAGCAGGAGGAAAAATTTGTAACGGAGCCAGTGGGAAAGGTTGTAGAAACCCCTGATAATCTCTCGGGTGACACTGGAAATGAAGGCTCCACCATCCAGGTCCCCCAAGCTCTTGTTCTTGAGATTAAGTCTAGTTCTCAGGACAAAGGAGAAGGAATGGATTGTAATGTTTGGAACTTGGCTCTAAGCAAGGCGGATGTTTCTCAATATAATATCTCTGATGATGCTAGAAATGATGGCTCTACCATCCAGACCCCCCAAGTTTTAGTTTTGGAGCTTATTTTTGATTCTCAGGACAAAGAGGAAAGTGTGGAATGGGAAGCTGGGAAACTATCCCTAAGCAAGTTGGATGATTCTATTACCTCAGAGATGAGCCCCACCTTTCGGGACCCCATGACGCCAGGGCTGGATGATATTCCAATTCAGGGTCTTTCTCTGGAGGTAGGCATTCCCTTGATTGTGTCTCTGGTTAGGACAAATAACCCAAGATTTGTTTCATGTTTGGATGTGGCTTCTTTTGATGTTGTTAAAGACACTTATTCAGATCCTAGCCAGGCAAGCCTTCTTGAAAGAAGTAACTCCCTGCCTTGTAGGAATGGGCTCATGGATACCCTCCCCTGGGAGCAGAAATTCTTCTTTGAAAAAGAATGGGAATCTAGTAAAGAATCAAATAGTCAAGATGATACAGATAGAGAAGAGGTGCTATCAAAGAAAAAGAAGAAAAAACCAAAAATCAAAATTAAAGTCACCCCTTGTGGGATTTCAACAAGATCGAGAGCAAAAGTGGACTGTGGGGCAATATCTCTGGCCAAAGGCAGAATACCCAAAAATTTGATAAGAGAGCACCATAGCTTTCAAGATATTGCGGATGGCTTCCAAAAAACCATCCCGGAGCTCCTTCTCTCTCCTAAATTCCCATGAAGTTATTGTCCTGGAATATTAGGGGACTAAATAACCCCCACAAGCAGGATATTTTACACAATTTTTCCTGGGACCAAAAGCCTGATATTCTCCTCATTCAGGAAACCAAAATGTTAAGTGAAAAGGTGGAAAAGATTTCTTTGTTCCAGTACTGTTCCATTCAGGGCAGTGATTCTGCTGGTGCTTCTAGTGGGGTTGCGACTTTTTAGAACTGTAAGGTCATAAGAGGTGATCCTCTTTTTTCTCGTCCTAATCATGTTGCTACTAGATTTACTCATATTAGGGACAACTTCAGCTGGATCCAGTCTAATATTTATGCTCCTAACTGTAAAAAAGCTCGGAAGGCTTTTTGGAAAGAGCTGGCTGCTTTTCGGAATATCTTTCAAAATGACCCATGGGTTGTCATGGGAGATTTTAACTCACCCCTCCTTTAGGGCGAGAAGTTTGGTGGCTCTCAGATTAATGAAGAAAGCAAAGAAGATGTCTTGGATTTCATCAACAATCAGGCCTTGATCGACCTGGACTTGCAAGGGAGCTCCTACACATGGTCGAATCGAAGAGTTCTGTTTGATATGATCCAGGTGAGACTTGACAGAACCCTTGTTTCTGATATTTGGATCTTAAATTATTGCTTATCTTTGAAAACCCTCCCTAGGATTGGATCTGACCATTTTCCTATTAGTTTTGTGGCTGACCCCTTAAAAATTAAGAGGAATACTCCCTTTCACTTTGAGAAGATGTGGCTTTCCCATCCTCTCCTCCGAGAGGAAATAAGGAAATGGTGGAATATTAAAATTAAGGGTACTGCCTTATTTAGAATCGCCAAAAAACTAAGAGAAGTTAAAATGAATCTCAGAAAGTGGAAAAAAGAGTCTTTTGGCAATATCTTTCAAATCAAATCTGATCTTCGGTTTAGGCTGTCTGAAATCCAAAACAAAATTCAGAAGGAAGGCTACTTGAATGAAACTAAGGAAAAGGAAAATGAGATCCTCTCAAAACTTCACGAGATAATTGCTAGAGAAGAGGAATTTTGGAGACAAAGATCAAGAGCTCTCTGGCTAAAGGCTGGAGACAAAAACACCAGATACTTTCATCTTTCAGCATCTAAACACAGGGCAGCTAACAAAATTTCAGCGATTGTGGTTGATGGTAGAACTTATGGGGAGGAAGAGGATATTAGAAGAGAAGCTGTCCTATTCTTTAAGAACCTCCTGTCTGAGAAAGAGGGTATTAACTTTGAGGATCAAAATCAGTTACTAGAGGCTATCCCCAAGATTGTTAACTCTAGAGACAATGAAATGTTGACAGATATACCCACCAGTGAGGAAATTAAAAAAGTCGTTTTCTCTTTTGAAGGAAGCAAAGCGCCTGGTCCTGATGGCTTCCCTTTACTTTTCTTCCATTGGTTCTGGGACATTGTTGGGGAGGATGTTGAGAAGGCGGTGGAAGAGTTCTTCCGCTCTAGAAATATTTTGAAGGAGTTAAACACCACTTTCTTGGTTCTTATCCCCAAAAAACCTAGAGTGAGGATTTTGAAGGCTTCAGACCTATCAGCCTCTGTAATTCCTTCTATAAAATTATTTCGAAGGTGCTTACCTCTAGGCTGCTTCTCATTCTGCCCTCTATTATTGCTCCTCAACAGAATGGTTTTGTGCCTGGTAGACAAATTATTGACTCTATTGTCCATGCTCATGAGAATGTTCACTCCCTCTCGGTCTCTAAATCGGAAGGATTCCTTCTTAAGCTTGAAATTTCGAAGGCTTATGACAGGGTGGACTGGAACTTTCTGTTTAAGATCTTAAAGTCTTTTGGTTTCAATGAAAGGGTTTTGCAGCTTATTGAACAACTCATTACTTCTGCTTCTGTGGCGGTTCTTATTAATGGATCCCCTTCCACTTTTTTCCGTAGTTCTAGAGGGTTAAGACAGGGAGATCCCATTTCTCCTATCCTCTTCACGATTATTGCTGAGACTTTTGGTAGGAATATGAGTAAATTGGTTGCTCAAAGATCTATTATGGGGCTCAAACCGTCATCGAACAATTTGATATGCTCTCATCAACAGTTCGTGGATGACACTTGCCTGATGGGAAGGTCTGTTGTCTCGGAAGCTAAAGAGATGAAGAAACTTTTGGATACCTATGGTAGAGCTTCTGGTCACGTGATAAATAAGCAAAAAAGTTCGTTGCATTTCTTTAACACACATTTGCATAGACAGAGAAAGATAGCTGGAATTCTTGGTTGCAAAATAGAGTCCCTTCCTGCTACTTATCTGGGTTTGCCTCTATGTTTAAAACCTCTAGATACTTTTTGGATCTCTCTAGTTGATAGGTTTGGGAAAAAACTATCTGGCTGGAAAGGAGCTCGCCTAAGCCAAGCCGAAAAACTCTAGCTTCTTAAAGCTTCTCTGCAGAACCTCCCTATCTATGCTCTCAGTATTTTTAAAATCCCATCCAAATATGCGGAAACCATTGAGAAGATTCAAAAGAGATTCCTTTGGTCAGGAGTCGAAGAAAGAAAAAGAATGCCTCTTGTTGGATGGGATTTGGTTTGCAGATCTAAAAAGGATGGAGGTCTTGGGCTAAGAAAAATTAGACTGTTGAACAAGTCGCTCCTAGCTAAACAGATATGGAGACTTTTCTTCTCCTCTGGGGAATGGAGTTTAATAATTAAAAGCAAGTATTTGCAGAATAACAATTCCCTCAAAGATCTTATTGAGAACCCCAACCTCCCGAAAGGATCGAGCTGCTGGAACTATATGATTGATGGGATAAAGGTGGTGAAACTGGGATTGAAATGGCAGGTTCGCAATGGTAACCGGATTAGATTTTGGGATGACTGTTGGCTGCGTAATGAACCTCTATCTTAGGATGGGAATCTCAATAGATGGGTTGAGTTTTGCAAAGATACTTTTGGCCTTTTTGTTAAAGACTACTGGCGGGATGGTAAGTGGATCAATCTCCCCTTGATAAACCCTATTTTGGTCTCTGTTTACTCCTCCTTGAACGCTGTCAAACTATGCTTAAATCAGGAGGATAGTCTTATCTGGAAGTATGAGCCTTCTGGGTGCTTTTCTGTCTCATCTTCCTTTGCCCGGATTTCACATGCTCTTAACCCTCCCCCTTTGTGGTCGCAAGCTTGGACTAAGCATCTATTACCTAAGGTTAACATCTTTTTCTGGTCTTTGCTGCAAAATAAAGTTCTTACTATGGATAATCTTAGCAAAAGAGGTGTTCTGCTCCCTAATAGATGCTACCTCTGTAAAAGCAATGCTGAATCGGTTAACCACCTCTTTATCCACTATCCTTTCTCCTCTTTGGTTTGGGACAACCTTCTGAAATGCTGGCATTTTTCTTGTGTCCCCCCGGAGTCGGTTGAGGATTTTTTTGTTCAATGGAAAGCCCCTTCTTTCAACCCCTTTATTAAAAAACTGTGGGCTTTCTCGTTCCCCCATGTGACTTGGGGAATTTGGAAAGAGAGAAACAACCGGATCTTCAGGGATAAGGAGTCGTCGGAGGAAATTGTGTTTGAAAGAATTCTTAGGATGATTAAAGAAAATTTCTCTATTGTTCCCTTCAGGGAGGACAAGGTTGAGACTGTTGTTTGCTCTCCTTTTGACAGCCTTGCTAGGGAATGGAGAATTAAATGGGATATTTCCAATGCTCCTAATACGACCAAAAAATCCAGGGATGGAGTCTGCTGGAGTTTTTCTATGGAAGGTTGGGCCAAAGCCAACTTCGATGGCATGGCCAAAGCAAACCCAGGGAAGGCTGGGTGTGGTGGGGTCCTAAGGGACTCGGCAGGTAACTTTATGGGAGCTGTTGCCACTCCTTTGGGGGTCCAAACTAATCATGTGGTAGAAGCAGCGGGGGCTTATTACATAATCAACCTTGCTGTGGGAATTAAATGTAAAAATTTATGGCTTGAAGGTGATTCAAAAAATATAATTGATAGCCTTTGTGGTAGGTCCCAGCCCGCATGGTCGATTAAAAATTGGATAGAAGATGCTAAGGTTTTACTTAGTAAATTCGATAGCATAAAAATAACTCATGCTTACCGTGAGGCGAACGCGGTGGCGGATTTTTTTGCCAATGAGGGAGTTAAGAGTGACAAAATCCTCACGTGGCACAAAAATACTGACCTCCACTTCGATGTTCAAGCTTTATTGGAGCTCGACGCGGTGAATGGAAAAGAGGTGGCGTCTTGTAATAATGAGGAAGGTACGAATCATGAATAACAAAATTAGAAGATATAATGGGGCCGAGAGGATCTGGCAGATAAATTATTTACTTTGGCACGCTTTGTGGGTCCTGCGAAGCAAAGGAACTCTCTGGAACAGGTTTTCTGTCTGCAACAGTATTCGAACTAAGATCTCAAATATGGGCGGGGAACGGAAGAGGGTTGAACCTACCAGCTTCGAGTCACACACCAAGAACGCCAAAGCATGGAATAAAATAAGAAGGGGTGGCTTACTTCCGTTCATTGAGAAACTCCATGGCCCTAAGGAGGAGATTACAGATTTCTTTGAGAAGAATTAGAATAATGGGGAGGTTCTCCTCTTTGGAAGGAAAGTTCATATTGATGGAAACCTGATGTAATTGGCTTGGCATATGGAAGGCTAGGCCAAAGCCAACTTCGATGGCGCAGCCAAAGGAAATCCAGGGAAGGCTGGGTGTGGTGGGGTCCTAAGGGATTCGACATGTAACTTTATGGGAGTTGTTGCCACTCCTTTGGGGGTCCAAACTAATCACGTTGCGGAAGTGGCGGGGGCTTATTACATAATCAACCTTGCTGTGGGAATTAAATGTAAAAATTTATGGCTTGAAGGTGATTCAAAAAATATAATTGATAGCCTTTGTGGTAGGTCCCAGCCTGCATGGTCGATTAAAAATTGGATAGAAGATGCTAAGGTTCTACTTAGTAAGTTCGATAGAGTAAAAATTACTCATGCTTACCGTGAGGCGAACGCGGTTGCGGATTTTTTTGCCAATGAGGGAGTTAAGAGTGAAAAAATCCTCACGTGGCACAAAAATATTGACCTCCACTTTGATGTTCAAGCTTTATTGGAGCTCGACATGGTGAATGGAAAAGAGGCGGCGTCTTGTAATAATGAGGAAGGTACGAGTCATGAATAACAAAATTAGAAGATATAATGGGGCCGAGAGGATCCGACAGATAAATTATTTACTTTGGCACGCTTTGTGGGTCCTGCGAAGCAAAGGAACTATCTAGAACAGGTTTTCTGTCTGCAACAGTACTCGAACTAAGATCTCAAAAATGGGCAGGGAACGGAAGAGGGTTGAACCTACCAGCTTCGAGTCACATACCAAGAACACTAAAGCGTGGAGTAAAATAAGAAGGGGTGGCTTACTTCTATTCATCGAGAAAATCCATGGCCCTAAGGAGGAGATTACAGATTTTTTTGAGAAAAATTGGAATAATGGGGAGGTTCTCCTCTTTGGGAGGAAAGTTCAGATTGATGAAGCTTTGATAGCGGAGGTGACTGGCATTCTGATGGAAGAGCATAATTGTTTTAGAGACAGGAAATTCTCTGACGAAGCTGTAATGAGGTTCCCTAAGTCTGAAATGAAGAAGCAAAAACTTGTCAAGATGACGAACAATTACTATGAAGCAGACACTATAAAAGCTTTATGGAGAAAAGTGCTAAGGGTTATCATGGAGTACATCACTCTCGATGGCCGCTTCACTAGGGTTTATGGATACCACTTCGTGCTGCTCAATCACTTCCGGCATAAGGTGCGTGTTTCTATCCCTTTCTTCTTGCTCTGTTCCCTGAGAAATAACTTTTCTGACCATAGTAGAAGCCCTAAAAGATACCTGATTCTTCACACGGGTCTTTTAAGGCTCATTTATGAGCACTTTCAGAATATGCCTGCCCTTCCAAACCCTATAGCCCCTTTGGAGCTTGATGAGGATGATACTAAGCCTAGCATATCTGATACTAAAGTTTCCCCTGGCCGTGTTAGGAGCTCTTCGCCTCCTCTGCCCCCCCTTCTGCCTCTGGCCGTTCCCCTCAGCCTTCTGGTGCCTGCTCTGTTCCTGCCTCTAGCCGCACTAACCGTAATGCTAAAATGGAAGGCTCTAGCTCTCCGGTTAATAAGCTAGTCTCCTACCCTAATGACTCCCCTGTTGTTCCTACTAAAGCGGCTGAGGTTAGTCTTGAGGATCCCCACATCCCTCAGAATTGTCAACAGGAGAACTATAGCCCTCCTAGAGGTGCGGAGTCGGTGATTTTTGGGGTCAATTCTGAAAGTGACCCCCTTTTTGACTTCGTTGGAACTGCCAAGAGTTGTTTTGTGGACCAGTTTAATTCCACCAATTGGTTATTCCATGAAATCAATGATTTGAAAACAAAAAGTCTGTCTCTTCATAGTAAGTTGGGGGAAATTGAAGCCAAAGTTGCGGCGCTAATTCAGCTCGAAGCAAAGAAGAATACCAATGTGAAGGATAACACTCAAAAGGATAGCACTGTTGAAAATGATATTGAAAAAATGAAAGGAACCTTGAAAAAAATTGTTGATCAAAACTGTAGAATTGCCAGACATAATGATGTTATCATCAAAGCCATGTCCGAAAGACTGGAGAAAACCCAGAAGAGAGCTCTGATCATCGACCTTGATCAGGAGAAAGACCGGGATGAGGAAGTAGGGATCTCTAAACGAACCAGATCAAGCACGAAAAGAAAATCCCTGACCACCCCAAATATGACTCAGATCTTTATGGAGGCGGTCCAGGATATCGTGGACCTGGAAGAGGTTGCAGACGAGCTTCTGAAATCTATGGATTAGCTGTGGCTAGGCCTAGCTTTGTCTATTTGCTGGTCGTTTAATGGTTTTTTTGTGGCTTTTTGTGGCTGTCTGCTTTTGCTATTTTTTTCTTTTTGGCAGCCTTTTTATCTTTCGGACCTCTGTTTTGGTCTTAGCTTGTAATGTTACTTTATGGTTTTGGGTCTTTGTAAAACCCGTTTATCCCCCTTTTATCAAAAACAATACTAGTCCTTATAACCTTTATGTAGCAACATATGAACACATGAAACTAGAACCTATAAGAAATAAAATCAAGCTTGAAGTAACCTATAGGTATCTATTAGCATAGCTACAAGTATATTGAAAAATATAATAAAGTTTCATTATTCCTATAGAACTCTTGAGAAAGCAAGTTAACATGAAGTTACCAAGTAACAAACAAACATGTTAAAATCTATATTCTCTTTTCCATATATATATATATATGTGTGTGCATTTACAAATAAACATGTTAAAATCTTATTAAAAATTATAATTAAATGTTCTTATTATTACATTACTCTTTGGTTTCACTAATAAAATTTGTTTTTCTATTTTTCTCTATGCTTTGTCTTATTTTATTATTTTCTTTTCTTTTAATGTTTACTTTGTTAGCCTCTTCGAATATTATTTTTTGGTTATATATATATATATATATATATATATATATATATATATATATATATATTCTTATTCTTGTCTATTTATTCTCTTGTTTTTATGTCTTGGTTTTAAAAATTGCATCTAGTAGTTTATTAATTATTCTTCTCTCTAACTTCCCTTGCTTTGTTATAAAAAGGTTTTTAATTTTTTATTATATGTTGTCTCTCTTGAATGCTTAAAAATTTATTTCTTGCTTTCTTTGTTAAATCTTAAATATTTTGTATTGTTTTTTAAAATTTATTTCTAGAAGTTTATTTTGTACTCTTGTCTCAAAATTTTAAATTTGGCTTCTTATTATTCATTTTTCATTATATATATTTGTATGAAGATTTACTTATTCATTCAAATATTTATTATATCCTGTCTTTTTTATGTAAATCTAGTCTCTTATCTTAATTATCTGCTTTTCTTGTTATCTCTTAATTCTTTTGGCTATTTATTTACTTTATTTAATATCTTATTTGCTTTTTTTCTTCCTTGTCAACTATTATCTCTTGATTTATCCTTTTTTGTGTCTTCTCACATTGTGTGCCTTTCCTGCCTCCCTTCTTAAACCAATCTGGGTCTACAACTCATCATTTTTGCATCTCCTTCAACTCTCTATCCTGATGATGGATCACGAAGTGTGATTTGAAACATTATTTCCTTGATGAAAAAACTTACACAATCAAATCTAGAAGAAAAATTAATACATTCAATATGGACTGTGGAAATCTCATATCTTTAAACACAACAAAACTGAAGAAAAAGTAAAAATTAAGCCTTGTAACTATTTTTGATGATGTAAAATTGTCCATGGACATGAATGCGCCTACATCAAATCTTTACATCTTATCAAAGTGTTGTTTCATTAAACTTTACAAATCAACTGGACATAACTACTATAGTGAATTTATTTATAGAAAACTATGATCTTGTCATTCTTACAATTATGTCTTCCATTCTTTCATGTTGAGTTTCATGTCTAATTTTGAGCCTAGATTGAATGTTAATCTTGATATTTATGACCACATTTTAGGGATCTACTATGTTAGGGTGTGGAAGTATGTTGATTCCTCCCTTTCACCTTGGTCAAATCCTTTATTTTATCTTCATAGTGAGTGATGACAAGATAATTGAAAGATGAAATGGATGGGATTGAATGTATAAATATACCTAATATAAAGATGCTTCTTAACTAATCCTAATTGCTCTAATAATAATTGAATGATGATTTGTGAGTGTGTTCAATATGATCTAATATGATGAGTTAAGCTTGTTATTAGTAAACAATCCTAAATTCTCAATTCAAAAGTTTTATCTTCAATTCAATCAATAATAATCATAAGTTGGATTAGAAATTGCTTAAAATTCATAAAATTTAGTAATGAAGATAGTCTGAACTACATGAATGTTTCTTTATAAGAAAGAGAATTTCAATAATGACATCTATATAAAAAAAGATTAAGATAAAAAAAAGTCTATATGATTAGGAATAAAAGGATATAAAAAATATTTAATTAAATATTAAACATGTATATTAAACTTTCAAATTAAATAAATTAAGATGGCATATTGACTAGGAAGACAAAATAAATTGAAGAGTGAAAAAGCATGTTGCATTTGATTACTCTCAAAAATAAAAGCAACAGTTACTTTTTTAAGAGGCTCTTTATACTTTGTTTTAGAGGTAAAATCTCTAACAATAATTTTTTGTTTGCTGTTAAAAAAAAACTCACTTTTACAAGTATCCTTTATTTTTTAACAATACTTTAAATTGTTAAAAAAATCAACTATGACAATTGCTTCCATTTTTTTTTAAATGACACCCCATCCACTATTGTTTATGATCCAGTCGTGTTATTATTAAATTATTCTTCAATTACAACTTTAAAAAATTATTATTATCCCTCATATCATTTGAACTTTAACATGCAACCTTCCAAAATTATTATTGTTACTATATGTTTTAGCTGCTTGCAATATAAGAACAATTAACTTTGTATAAAACCTTTCAAAATATAAGAACAAAAATTGGGGATAAGATTCAACTCGCAAGATTGTTGTTAGAATATGAGTTTGATATCCTTCACAATCAATGAAATAGGTGCCATATGCTTTGGGTTTCCTCCATGATCTAATACAAAATTGGGAGAATGCAACACAACTACTTTAAACATTTAAAAATAACCCACATTATATATTTTACACAACAAAACCCTACCTTCTATGTTGGCAAAAAAACCTTGAGACTAAACCAATGGTTTGGAAGCCACGAAGAACTGATTTGCCTTCCTACCCAACATCATTTCAGAAGCCCTCTACAATCTCTTTAAGCTCACCAAAGCCGACGATATTAATTGGTCAAATGAATGACTTTTAAGTCTCATTCCACAATTGTAGCAAAGCTTAAGCTTTCCCTCATGGCACAATTTTTCACAGGCTTGGTTAGCTGCTCCACACACTTCCCATCTGCGTGAGGGTAAACAGAACAACATTTGCAAAGTGCATTACGAGCGGAACTTGGGAGTCTATGAAAGTGGAAGCGATAAAATTGTTTCAAGCACCCCAAAAATATGTGGTTTACCTGTGGAATGCCTGGTTATTGTGACATAGGCATGAAACTTAAAATCACTGTAAAGAAACCACACTCACATTTAGCTAGCTGCTCCACACACTTTACAGCTGCTAGACATGAGAAAGTCACAGACTTTCCAGCATAGAAATGTGACAAACCTCTCCTGAAAAACCAACAAATTAAAATTAATAAGAATAAACTATGAACAACCCTAATTTTTTAGATAAATCACTGGTAAGCGATTAATCCCAGATGTTGCTCCAACATTAACTTAGATCTCAATGCATTCCAAGAATGTTTTATAGAAATAAAATAAGATATTTACTAGGAAGGCTGGCAAGGAGAGAACCCATTTGATAGCACGGCTCAACATGAATTTTTGAAAGAGAAGAAATGTTTGCATTTGATTTGCAATAATAATAAAAAAAAATTCTTTTGTAAACAATAAAAAAAATAAAAAATAAAAAAATTGATTAAGAAATCTCATTGAAAGAAATAGGCAGAATATACAGATGGCTGCAACCTCTCTCATGGTTGTCACCATTAAGAGCTAGACAGGATCTCTGCTGAGAGCTGGCGAATACCCAGCTTTGCTTCTCTCCTCATGGAAGATCCTGGTTGGCCACCGTAATCCTCTTCAACGCCCTCATCCACCACCTGCTGGTGTTTCCTGCACAGCAAGACACTCTCTCCTCCACCTGCTGGTTTTTCCTGCACAGCAAAAAGAGGCGTTTAGGGATGGATGCGGCTATTCTTTGGATATGTCCATCATTTTAAAATTCCTGCTTTTTTGAAAAAAACTTTTGAAGTGAAACGTCTGTCCATCTACTTATCCCGTTTAATCTGCCGTCATCGAATGAGGGATGGTATTATATGTTATGGTATCTTAGACATGCCTTTTTTAAGGGAGATTAGCTTCTGTCAGAATGAAATCCTTCAAAATGAAAAATCTGGAAACGCTACAGGAGAGGTGGGGTTAAGATTGGACGAATGAAGTTAAAGAGTGGGCCTAGCCACCTAAGTGGTCAATGCTTAGAGTGTGTCAGTTAAGCCATCCCATTTGATGTGGAGGCACAATCCAATTACTAGAATTTGGATAATAGCAACCCCTACATTTTATTAAGTATTATAAACATGCTTTAGATGACATGAATATTTTCTAACCTATTGATATTACGTAATTATTGAATGTTTTCTGACCTAATGATTCATAATTATTATTTATAGGTTGAGAGTGAGAAATGTGTTAGTTGCTTATTTCTAATTCAAAAGAATTAGTCGGGACGTAGTTTTTAAAATATTAGAAGTTTCTAAAGGTTATGGATTAAGTTGAATTCATGGTGAATAAAAATAAAAAGAGTTTTGATGAGTTTAGGTTTCAACATTTTTGTGTGTTTTTCACAAGAGTTTGTAATTTTCACATTTATTTTCAATGTTTTTGGCTGGTTATGTTCATAGATGTTACTATTTTTTCTTTTGGAAGGTCTCAAACTTCATTAATCGATGAGTAAATTGAGTCCAACTATTAGTATTGAGATTTTAAGGTGCATGAGGATGGTCTTACTAACAAAACTATCCAAGAGGTTTGTTTCCTAAAGTTTTAGATGCATGTTTTGCAAATGCTTGTGCCTGAGATTCTCCACATTCCAAAGATTTATGTTTCATAACATAAATTTGGTACTCTTACTACATAATGTGAGATTTCTCTTATCTCCATTGTTGTTGATTCACTTTTATGTTTCAAATTTATTGTAATTAAATCATTAGTATTTAAATATTATATAAAAATTATAATTTTTGAACATCAAGTGATGTCTTAAACCTTGCAAAATAGGTAAAGCCTTATTATTCATCTAGTCATTCAAAAATCTCTTAATGTTTCTATATGTCACACTTGATCTTGTCCTTTATATTTTGCAAGTTAAAAGTGTGGGACAAAAATCATGCAGCACTATAGGTAATGTAAGGCCCACCACCCAATGGTGGAGGTTAATGCTCATGACCAATTATTTTGGTTACCTAATATCCAATGTTTTGCTAAGAATCCTTGATATGGAGTAACCTACTAGACCTTGACTCATGAATGCGCATACCTAGTAAATATCAAGGGTAGTTTAGCTTAAGTGAACTAAATTAATAAGGGACTTAATAATTAATTAATGATTTAATTAATTGTCAAGTGAAGTCATATTTAATCCAATAGTTTTGAGGGCACCATGTAGGTTGCTCTCATCGGAGGACTTGGTTTTAAATCAAGTGTATGAATCAAAGTTATGGTTTTGAATGTTGATATGTCCAGTAATTATAAACCAATTTTGTGGGATCACCCTCTGGTGTATCAAACAATCATGATACTTGACTAAGAATGTATGATGGTCAAATGTAATTGTATTATGATGCATGTGTAGATTGGGCAATTGTATTCTGAAAACTTATTTAAATAGTGGTAAAATTATAATACTAGATGCCTAGGAGAATTTTAATAATGTAAGAACTAATTTGGACAATTGTATTTTGGTAACTTATTTACAGAGTGATAAAATTATAATACTAGATGCTTAGGAGAATTTTAATATTATATTAATTGTACAATGTTGGTGAAATATTAATAGTAATATTAGTAAGTACAATGTTAATAAAATATTATCATTAATGTTACTATTAATGATAATAGACTACATTAGTAATAATGATATTAAGAGTAACATTAAAGTTGATAATAATATTGGTATTAATAATCTAAATTATTTTAATAATATAAAAATAATAATTAATAACAATATTTCTATCATATGCATTATTAATATGAAAGGTCGTTAACATGAATCTTATAAGAATTTTTTTTGCTAATAGTCATAATAATAGTATCAACATGAAGAATTATTAATACCCATAGCAGTGTTTCAATTAGACGCCATATTTTAATAAGTGGTTCTAATAACAATTATTTGAAAATTGTAACTAATCTCGTTTAGCACTAAGTGATGCATCGACACCATTTTTTCATCTAATGCCAATGGTATCAGTAGATAACGTGTTAAAAATTGAACAAATATATGCTAACCTCACCACGATTCTTAACGACTCAATTGATGTCATTTGCAAGAGATTCAACCCCTGCAAGGTGTCATAATGGTAGTTTTATTAAATCAGAAGTTACAACATTTTATTCAAATTGGCTATTCTAAAGTGTTTTACAATTAAGCAGTGTAATTGTAGAAATATCTCGAGTGCTAATTATTCCTTAAGCATAAGTTGGTTTGTGGAATCACCATAGGGGTGAGTAATTGTTTGTGTTCCATGAAATCTAGGTTGTTATGGATCGATTTCAATCAATTTAGGGTGTGTGTGATGCACTCTGCACATCTTTTTGAGTTACCTTTCCTCTCTCTACCTTTGGATAAACACGAAGAAATTCTAAAAATAATGCCTTTTGATGCATATAATGTTGTACCATGTTAAACATGGTAGAATAGTTATTTGCACATTTCAAAAAGTGCTTAAAAAAATAGTTTTGTTTTTGTCATTTAGACCAAATTTAGGGCATTACAAGTAAGAATGTGTTAATGACATAAAACCCTTGTGTCATTTCAAAAATTATACTCTTCAATTAATGCAACATGGTTAGCTAAAGGGGCGGAATATGTAAGTGCCCAAAATATGAGATTCAATAAGGCAGATTTCATGATGAAACAACTCCTCGTAATCCAACAAGACATGTCAAAATTAAAATATAACAATTATTTTGTATCTCTTACAAAAATCCTACTTATTAAACCTCCTAAACCCCTCCAACAATCTCTAGTAATTCTTATTTTTCTTTTAATATTTTCCCATACCTTTTTTTTCTTACCTTTTTGAAAATGGTTCTAAATCACCATCTACATCACTTTTGATTAAATGCATAAGTTTTTATTTCATTCCTTTCTTAGTTTTTCTCAATTTAGATATAATTTTGGGTGTTCCACTGTAAATAGCATTCTAACAAAAAAAGAAAAGAAAAAATCTCTCTCATCCTTAAAAGAAGGAAAGTATCTCAAAAAAAAAAAAAAAAAGTAACTCTAGAGTACTACTTTTTCTTGGAACCATAGCACCTAACTAACGCGTTTCCTCACATTCCATAAACTTAGATTTTTCTTTTTGTCTTGTCATGGATGCATGTGAAATTCAATTTCTCATTGGAAGAAATAAAAAAATTGGCTTTGAGGACTTGGCATCCAAATTGTTGCATGTCTACAACACTAAGCTCTAGTTGTAGATTTCTAGTTTCTTTGCTTAGTAGTTTAGATTCTTTTGTTTAATAAACTTATATTGTTATATTTGACTAGTATAGATTGATTTTAGCTTAGGGTATATTTAGAATTATATATTTATGTGTGTTTTCATCAACTATGTGTGTTTAGTTAATAATTTTCTTACAATTGTTATTATTTAATCATTTTCAACTTAAAGTACTATAATCAATTTATTTATTTTTATGGAACTAAAAGAATCATTTCTAGTCTAAATATTGTCTAAAAATTTAAGATTCCCTCTACCAATCTATTTTGAAACACATATATGTGAATTAGTGAAGAAAACTTCAAGAAAACCTCCATGTATATCAATGACCAAAAATTATTTTTGAAAACCTTTGATGGAACTATACTAGAAAAAAGAGACTTTTAATATCCTTAATTTACATAGTTTATTCAAAATTAAAATTCTATGAGAGTGGTTTTCAAATATTATTATTTTAAAATAGTTAAAAAGTTTAATTTCATGAGAAAGTTTGAAAACCACTAGCATCTTTTAGAAAATTAAACCAACCATTTTGTACATTTAAAGAAAAAAAAATATTAAAATTAGTTCTATTAATTTATATGAGTTCATTTAAATATTGAATTAAAAAAATTAAAAAATAAAATTCTTGCAATATAAACTAGTAATTGGATTTCATGCATTTAAGTACTTATTTTCTCAATTAAATATGATTTTTCACATTTTATTAATTAAATCATTTTCACTCATAAAATTTTCCATTTAACAAAATAACCAATTCAAAAATTGGAAAATATTAAAAACCATTCTAAAATATAAGAAAAAAAGTGAAAGCAAACACTTATGCAAGAATATACATTTACCCATACACATGCATTCATGCAAAATCCACACTACTTCCTTACTTGGGAACATTCTAAGGGCATGAGATAGAATTAAACTTTGTTATCACAATGTCATGCCTAAAAGATAGATATCATCCACATCATTGGAAAGATGTAGAAGTGGGAACCCAAGGAGGAGGAGACCATTTAGCACAACTCTAAGAATATTGTTGGAATTTTTCACTACACCCACATCTTTGGCCTTGACATGGGGACTAGCCATGGATTAGGAATGGAAGAACTTGAGTGATTATGTATGGAGTATTTCTCCAATGATCTAATAGGGCTTCAAGGTGGGCCACTACCAAACTCACTTTGTTAGCTTTCATCTATATATGTAGAAGCTAATTGGATAAAACAAAAGATGTGGATTAAGTTAAAAAATGCTTGTCATTTGAGTTATTAGAGAATAAGGTGACATTTCTATTCTTCAAATAGTGAACAAAATATCCATTATGAAAGTATGTCACAGGTCTAAGCAAATTCAACAAGAAGTTAAGGCCCACAGCCCAACAAAATATTGTTAGGTGGAAAAATATACTTGAAAGGGCTTGAAGAAGCCATGAATCCATGACGAGGCTAATTAAGCTCTAGAATAAAACCCAAAAAGATGTTTGACAGTCTCAATTTTTAAAAAAAAATTGAAACACTTAAGATTAGAACTACTATGTGAATAAAGAGTTTGCCAAGAAAGCCTTGATAAAGAATACATGAATCAAACGAGGCAAGCTTAGATTCCACACTAGCTTTCTAAACTATCTGAAATCTCTTACTCCAAACATGGATAAAAAGGCTAAGACACCAATGCTCCTTTAGCTTCTAAATCATAGGCAAGTGAGGGAAGAGTTAATTATAGCCTTTGCTCTAGGAAAATATTTATAGAAGTGTGTGTCTAAAAATAATTTCTAGTCCCTCCACCTTGGCCAGTTTGATTGAATTACAATCTTATTCTAAAATTTAAAAGGCACAACCTCTAGGGTCTCCTAAAGGATTCCTTATCTTAACCATTTTCACCCATTTCAGAGCTGTTCAATATAACAAAACACACAGATATTTCATGTTGGATTCTTGTGTCAAAAAGGTGCAACTCAAAACAGCAACCTAGTTTGCTAGTATAGGCCGATTTCATAGAATTTCCAATACATAAGCTTCCACCATAAGCCATCTTGTGGATAGTGATTCTCATTCTAATTACATTAAGACAAAAAGAAACATGCAAAACCAAATTGCTCAAGGACCATGCACAACATTCCCCATTTGAACTGTACTAATGTAATAATTAGCCATTACCAGTTTGTGGTGCACCCTCCTGAACCATATCTGCTGGAAGTGCTGCTGGGTCAAGCTCCCAACAATCTCTTGGTATATTCAGAGCATCATTCCCTTTAAGTCTGTGTGCTGGCACCTTATGTGAGAATCTCAGCATGTTTTTCTCTGTAACACTTTTAATCTCCATCCTTTGGAACAGAGACTTGTATTTCCCCACCTTCACAAGAGGAACAACATCGATCCCAACCTCATTTACAGAATCGTTGAGAATCTCTACAAGGAGATATTTATGCCTGATTTCCTCAGGAGTGGATGCATCCCAATCCGGGGACCAGTCGCTATACAGAGCCCAAACATCTCCCCTTCTTGGCATAATTTTAACCCTTCCCTTGGATCTCTCCCACCTCACAATGTGAGAGAAAACATTGATGCTTTTGATAGTAATAGCATTTAGAAACTTGAAATCTCCACACCCCATATAAAACCCTGCTTTGTGCCATTTAATAAGAGCGGGCTCGTTATTGAGCATTGAGTCAAGCCAAGTTATCTGCACCTTAAATGGATAAAAGGAACAAATCTTCCGTATCCGAGCATAAAACCGAGGCATTCCATCCTCATCATCATATGCAGCCCAAATCTGGTCTACCTCAAATGACTCTTCTGCTCTGTCTCCATCAAAATCATAAAAATCTGCATCTGGCACAGCCATCATCTTCTCCTTTATATCTCTCTTAGCTTTTCTTCTTACGCTATTAGCGTTGTTAGTTTTCCCCCTGTTCTCCTCCCCACGAATTTTGTGGGGCTTAACTTGATGAGGATACAGGGGCAGACCAACTGCGACCATCCCCTTCACCTTTGTACTTAAGATTGTACATGAATTGCCCTGATAAGCGTCTGCCCTATCACTCTTCCTGCCAAAACCATCTTCCAGAATAACACAATCATCGTCGTCGCTGTCATCATCAGTACCATTGCTTTTTCTTTTGTTACCAGCACCGGACGCCATACCAAAGCCCTGATTATGCCTCTGCTCAAAATCCTTCTCCAATTTGTCAAGGATTTGTTGCACAAACCTTACAGTGGCCTCTGCAGAGGCAGCAACATAAACACTCTGGCCTGAGCATCTCTGACTTTCTTTCTGAGACTCGTTACTGGATGGCCAATAGCCATGGGCATTACCCCTGAAAGGCCTTCGCAATCCACTTCTCATCTTATCATACTGAGCCTTTCTAGTTTCATCAGAAAGAACTGTCCAAGCTTCTGCAACCAGCTTAAATGCTCGCTCAGCTCCTACACCACAGTTCTTATCAGGGTGCAGCAACAAAGCCAATTTCCTATACTGTTTCCTGATTACAGAGACTTGGGCATGAGTATCCACATCCAAAACCTTGTAATAATCAACCAATCCCTTGGGTTTTTGGCCAGGAGCAGCAGCCAGGTGGACATTCAGAACTGCTATGAATTGAGTGAGGCCTTCAAGAAGAGG
>VDFB02157397.1:0-13394 GCA_007258455.2 Sequoia sempervirens | reverse complement strand
TTTCTGGTAGATTTCTCGTGCATTTCAGATAGAAATAAGGCATTTGAAGGGGGGCCTTATTTTTATAACCATGTAGGTCTTTTCATAAAACCATGGCATGTCAGCTTTAATTCGGCAGAAGAGTTGCCTTCTAGGGTCCCAGTTTGGGTCCGCCTTCCTCGGCTGCCGCTTGAATGTTGGAGAACTGATATTTACAATCGATTGCTTTATTGCTGGGTAAGCCTATTGGTCCCTCTCAACATACTTTGGATAAGAGAATCTTTTCTTATGTGAGGGTTTGTGTCGAGATTGATCTAAGTCAGCCTCTGCCTAATTCTATTGATCTAACTATTGGCTCTAATTCCTGGACTCAGCCATTGGATTATGAAATGTTGCCTTTTCGGTGCCGGCTATGTCATGAATATGGGCATCTACTACAGAGGTGTCTTCGGGCTTTTAGTATAGAAGGTACAATTAATGCGGATACCCAATCTAATTCGAGGGTGGAAAAGGGTAAGGATCCAACACAGGGCTTGGTAGTGGACAAAGATGGTTTTGTTCCAGTTAAACCTCGCAATCGAGGATGGGGCCAAAAGAGGCCTTTTCAGGATAGACAGGAAGGGGAGACTTTCAATAGATTTGAGGCTTTGGAGGGGTTAGTTCAGGAGGAAGGGTTTACAACTAACATGTAGATGGTGGATGGCTCTAGTTCTAAGGAGTTGGTTGAGGTACAGCCTTCGGTGATCCCTGCAGTGGATCAACTTGGTGACCAGAATCCTCAGATGGTGTTTGGTCTAGCTCCTTCCACTCTAGCTCTTGGTGCAGGGGATGGGGTGGTTGTTGATTCAGGTGGCCCCTCTAGTGCTAGTAAGGTCTACTCGGAGGCTCGGGATAGCCATGATTTAGGTAAGTTTAAACCTTCTTCCTCTATTTTGGGTGTGCAACAAAAATCTCTTAAGAAAGGGATTCCTGAGAAATCAGTTAAGGTTGGGTGCAAAAAGGACCAAGAAAAGGTGAAGCTTGCTGGAGAGACATTGGTTGAGGTTGGTTTGGTGAAGACTATTGATACTCAATTTTCCCAACCCCAACGATGATAGTTCTTTCTTGGAATGTGAGGGGTATGAATAGCATCCCTCGACAAAAGGCTATTCGAGATTTATCCGTATTCATTCTCCGAATGTGATTTTCTTGCAAGAAACTAAGTTATCAGTGGATAGTATGTTAGGTGTGGCTCCTAAGATTTGGGGTCGTGGCCAATGTCAATGTGTGGGTGCTTTTGGTAATTCTGGTGGAGTGGCTTGTTTTTGGGATCCCTGAAAAGTTAGTCCAATTTGGTGGATCTCCTGTAAGAGCTCGATTTCTTGTGTTGCTTCTCATTTAGAGTCAGGGGAGAAATTTATTTTCTCTAATATATATGCTCCGATTGATTTCCAAGGTAAAGCGCAGCTGTGGGATCATGTTAGATATGTGAGGTCTTTGGATCCTTACCTGCCTTGGATCTTGGCTGGTGATTTTAATGCTATCATTTCTTTAGAAGAGAAGAGAGGAGGTAGTGCTCATTTGGAGCCTTCCTCTAGGCTCTTGCAGGATAATATGGCTCTTTTGAGGTTAGTTGATGTCAAGCCAACTAATGGAGTCTTCACATGGAATAATAGGAGAACTGGAGATGCTGCTATTTCTAAAAGACTAGATAGATTTTTGGTTTCCAATTTTTGGATGGGGGATAGGTGGATGATTAGCTCTGAAATATTGGATTGTCGAGGCTCTAACCATTGGCCAATTAAGCTTGTGGTTGCTATGCCTCAACGATGTGCTAGACAAACTTTCAAGTTCCAACTCATGTGGCTCTAGGATGAGTCTCTTCATGATATGATTTATGGCTGGTGGGATCTTGGGAAGCCAGCTTATGGCACTGCTATGTACTCATTCTCAAAGAGGTTACAGTACATCAAATACAAGTTGAAAAGATGGAATAGGCAACATTTTGGCAATTTGTTTCATGAAAAATAGAAGGCTTAGGATAATCTGAACTTAATCACTAGGCAGATTCATGATCAGGGCCTAACAGAAGAGTTGAGTTTGTTAGAGATTGCTGCAACAAAAGAGGTAGAGGAATGGGAGTTAAGAGAAGAAATTTTTTGGAAACAAAAGTCCCGTATTGAATTGCTTTAGGCTAGTGATAGGAATACTTCTTTTTTTCACAACTCAGTTAAAGATCAGAGGCAAGGTAATGTTATTTCTTCTCTTGTGTTGTCTGATGGGGAAATTTTGTCCTCTTCTGCTTCTATCTCTACGGAATGTATTCGGTATTTCTCTTCATTATTTTCTGAGGATTCATCTCTAGCTGAGGAGGCTGAAACAAGGATTCTAAATTGTATCCCGCAGCTGGTGTCTAATGAAATGAATGAATCATTGCTTTCTCCTATTACCTTGTTGGAGCTTGAGAATGTTGTGTTCTAGATGAAGAAAGGTAAAGCACCGAGGCCTGATGGATTCCCTATTGAATTCTTTCAGGAGTTTTGGGAGGTGGTTAAGTTGGACCTCTTAGAGGTTGTTAAGGAATCTTTCATGAATAAACAAATGTTGAAGTCTCTGAATGCAACTTTTTTAGCTCTCATTCCAAAAAAGGAGGGGGCTAATTCTCTGGATCTTTTTCGGCCTATTGCATTATGTAATATTGTTTATAAGATTATTACTAAGTTGATTGCTGAAAGGCTAAAACCTTGGCTTGGTGAGTTAATCTCTGAGGAGCAAGGGGGTTTTGTTGCTGGCAGACAGATCATGGATGGTGTTGTGATTGCAGATGAGACCATCCATTCTATGGAATCCTCAAAAGAAAAATCTATGTTTATCAAGTTGGACATGGCAAAAGCGTATGATCGCGTTAAATGGAGCTTTTTGTTTAAGACTCTTGGATCTTTTGGCTTTGCTAGTGATTGGATTGAATGGGCTAGGAGTTGTGTTACTTCTTCCTCCTTCTCAGTGCTTCTTAATGGTGAGCCCACTGAGTTGTTTGGTGCTTCTAGGGGCCTCAGACAAGGAGATCCTTTGTCACCCTACTTATTCATCCTACTTGCGGAAGGATTGGGAAGGCTTATTCGTGCTCAGGTAGCTAGCGGCTTGATTCAGGGTTGGAATTGGGGAAATGATCTTCCCCCTCAATCTCATCTTTAGTTTGTTGATGATACTACCTTGATGGGTAGGGCAAGGGTTGAGGGGGCTTTGAACTGGCGTAGTGTTTTGGATAGCTACTTGGCGGCCTCTGGGCAGCACATTAATGAGGGGAAGTCTCTCATCTACTTCTTCCATACTCCTAAGGTTATCCAAAGGGGATTAGCTGGTATTCTTCATTTCCATATCAGTTGGCTTCCTTTTCTCTATCTTGGAATCCCTCTGGCCATTCGTTCTCTCCCTAAAAGGTTTTGGCAAGAGACTCTTGACAAGTTTCAAAGATTGGTCAGCCATTGGACTTGCAGGTGGCTTTCTTCAGATAGAAGAGTGACTCTTCTAAAGTCTGTGATCCAGGCTCTCCCTCTTTATAGGTGCTTTGTTCTTTTTGCTCCATCAAGTTTTATTCAAGATTTCGAGAGACTGTCTCGTTAGTTCCTATGGTCTAGCAACCTTCTTCATAGAAAATGGAGCTTGGTGAAATGGGATGTTGTCTATAGGCCGAAGTAGGAGGGGGGTCTTGGTCTACGACAGACTGATTTGAATGGGCAAGCCTTGGCTGCTAAGTTGTATTGGTGTTGGTGTTCACAACAACATATGTGGTGGGCTAAAATTCTTACCCTCAAATATTTGGGTGCGGTAGAAAGCATGAAGGTTGTAAGATTCAGTATGGAGGGGAAAGGTTCTATGATCTGGAGTATCCTCAAATGGGGTACCAAGCTTGTGAAATAGGGCCTTTTTTGGATTTGTAATGGGGGTTGGGAAGCTCTCTTTTGGCATGACTCTTGGGATGGACATCCCCCTATTTTGTCTTCTCATCCCCACCTTCAGGACTTGTGCCATATTTTTGAGGAGGCGGGTTGGAGTCATGTGGCTGACTTCAAATCTCAACATTCTTTAAGTCAGATTACTATGTCCAGGTGGAAGGACCCTCAAGATTGGCCTCCTGGGGTGGTTTTGGAGGATCATCAAGTGCTTGCTAAGATTCCTTCGGATCGCGCCTGCAACTATCTTCTTGGGAGAGATGTGCTTGCTTGGGGTCCAGATTTGCGAGGTAAATTTTTGGTTGCCTCTGGTTATCAGGTTTTGGATAAACAGGTCTTTGGGAGCTCTGAGATTCCTTGGTGGAAGCATATTTGGAATAAATTTGCTTGGCCTAAGTGTAATTTTTTCTCTTGGCTCGTTGTCCAAGGTAAGTGTCTTACTTGGGACAATCTTTGGAAACGGGGGTTCCAGGGCCCTTCCATGTGTGTTTTGTGTGGTTAGCATGAAGAATGCTTCTCGCATATCTTTTTTCAATGTTCCTATGCTAAGGATATCTAGCATCACTGGTGGAATCTCTGGAGCTTACCGTGTTGCCATGTCTCTTCCTTAGATGATTTTTGGAGGAGACAGGGATCATCTCCTGCCAAAACCTCTTTTCTTAAAATTTCTTAGAGCATTGGCCCTAGTTTGATTGTTTGGCATGTTTGGTTGGAGCGTAACAGACGGATTTTCTTGGATAAAAAATTGATCTTGGAGCAACTTTGGAGGCGGATTCTTGGGGCTCTTCAGGAGACTTTGTTTGCAAAGTGTGATTTGTCTATGCCAGTTGATCCTGGGGACTTGGGTGTTGTTAATTCCCTAGGTCTTGTTGCTGGGGATAGGAGAAATTTGGGTAGTGTGCATCGTAGGCGTGGGTGCGAGAGGGTGGCTCGTGATGGCTTCTGGTGTCCACCTGCTCTAGGGGAGCTAAAAATCAATACAGATGGGTCATCTAGGGGTAATCCTAGGCATGCTGGAGTTGGCGGTATTGGTAGAGATAGCTTGGGAGTGGTGGTGTTTTTCTTTTCTATGTATCTTGGTTTGCATACCAATAATCTTATGGAGGCTAGTGTTATCCTTATGGCGATTGAGCTGCAATTGGCCTTGGGTGGCGGCGGATCGTTTGTGAGTCTGATTCTCAGGTGGTTATTGATATGTTGCATAAGTGACAGTTGGAGGATATGAATTGGCAGCTTACTGTGGTTGTCAAGTAGATTATTTCTATGTGCTCTTCCTTGGAGTCCATTGTTTTCCTCCATATTCTGCGAGAGTGGAATAGGGTAGCTGATGGACTGGCTAGATGGGCGACGGAGAGGACTGATTCTTGGTATGTGGATGGTTGGGGCAATCTTCCTAATGACATGACCCCTATTCTTGAGGAGTGGGTTGCTAAGGATATGAGGAGGTGGCTTTTGTGAATTTAATTTCTGTTTTTGTTGGGCCCTCGTGGCTTTCTTCCGAATTTTGTAATGTTGTTGATTCATTAAAGTTTTACCTCTTTTATTAAAAAAAAATTAACATAGTAGTAAATTAAGATAGTTTATTAATATATATAAATATATATGAAAGGAGAACCTACAAAATAAAATAACCTATATTATATTGTATATAAATATATAATATAAATTAATATAAACTATTATATAATATAAATTAATATATTACCTACATAATATAGGTTAACTTTTATACCTACAAATTATTACTTGTAATAATATAAGATATAAATAGAAATAGTATATATAAATTCTACAAATTAATATAAAAATATACATGATAAACAAATCTTATTAATGAAAAGAATGAGCACATATATAATCAAATTATACCATACAATATTTTAATAGAAAGAATAATACAGTCTTCTTTTTTTAAAAATTTTAATAGTGTGAATCCAAATCTCTATAAAATAATTAATTGTTTTTTTAAGATTTTCTTTAATAAAAAAATAACAATTACATACATAAAAAAAACATTCTTAAAAAAATGTCAAAATAAATAACATTTATTTATTTTAGAAAGATTTAAAGAAACAATTTTATAAAGCAAAAAATGAAAAATCATTCCTTAAAAAAATGTTTAATTTGCTTTATCCCTCAATAACACACAAAACTTTTTTAACCAATCATATGCACAAAAAATAATTTTTATAATTTATAAAGTTAAATATTTTACAAGTTGACTTTACAAAATTGAATTTTATTTTAATTTTTGTTTAAATATTGTTTTTAATTGGTTGAAAACTAAATTATTAATAACTAGTTAACTAAGAAAAGCCAAATAGTACTATGCCAAAGGAAAGTACTAATAACATTTCATAAAATATATGGTCTTTATACAATCATAGTTTTTAAAAGTTATTTTTCAAATATAGAAAAAATAAAAATAAAATTTTAATTCTTGTTTTTCATTGGTTGATATATATTACAATTATTAAAAGTAATGGTTGCTAAAATATTACAATTATTTAAAAGTAATTGTTGCTAAATTATACTTTCCTTTTGGTAGGAACTAATAGTATAAGAATCGACACTCACTATCCACCAAAATATAAATATAAGAACTAACATATAGTGCTAAATGTGATGACCTTGTGCACGAAGAAAAATTTGCACATTTATCCATTAATAATTGTCCTTAAAAGTGCTAATGTATACAATGGTGTGAGTTTCTATTACAACCCCCCCTTCAAAATGGCGGTGTATATAATGGTGTTGACTATCCATTCATAGTCACCCTTCAAATGCAAATGAATAAAAGTGTTAAATATGCATATAATGGTTAAAGAAGGAAACACTATACACTATATTTTTTAAAATTTTTGATACAATTTGTTATTTTTTCTCTTTTATATAATATAATATTTAAGAATATTATATTATATTTTTTGATAAAAATACATAAATATAATGACATGTAGTTCCTACCTATTCTTAGGATATGATGTTAGTGGGAAATTATATTTTATATATGCTCAGATGTTAGATAATCATGTTTTGATATTATTATTCTATGTCTTGATTCTTTGTCTCCTATATGACTATTTATTGTTATGCTTGATGTAAGTGGCACTAAAGTGCATGTAAGATTTGATGCCAAATCCCTTCAAAGGGGATGGATTTATTTACATTTGGAGGTGTTATTGGGATGTGTACATGATGTGGGCTTGCCCGAGTGATTATTATTATGATATGGTTCATGAATATATGCATTAATATAGATATTCTAATTAAATGATATCATGAAATTTATAGTTTAAATACAATGAAATGATGGATACGATGTTGTACAACTTGGAGTATTTATATGATGCTTTGGCTATTTATATGTATGGAGTAGGTATGATTTATGTGTGTATTGAGTGGTTACATATACTAGGTATTTCTCCACCTTGATCCACATGTCTGAGTATACCCCAACGGTGGTTATAAGGAGATGTCACATTGGCCATTTATTGTTTTTCCTTACCCATCGTACTCGATCTAAGTGTGAGACCCTTGTTATTTTACCTGTGCTAACTTAGATACAACCATTGGTATGATTCCAGATACCATAACCTTGTTGTGGATGTCTTGTGGATGTGTGGCTGATGTTTTGTTAAATTTCCCATTTTCACAATTTAATTCAACTAAATGCTTATATGGATTCAATAGTGGAATTATAGGTTGAATGATATTGGGAAATGAATTTAATTGATTTTTTGGACTTGAGGGTTATTGGTGGGAGTTTCAAATGGATATATGGAAAAATGAGTTATATTGATTTAATTTGATTTGAGTCCTATTTTTCTGAAAGTAAAATATGCCTTATATACTTAAATCGTAAATTAAGTGTGGAATAGCAAATTGGATTGTATTTAAATGTGTTAGTTGAGCTTGGGTGAAATCAAGGATTTAATGAAATTAGTTGGAAAATAAAATATGTTTTTATTATTTTCCTTTGAAAAGGAAAAAAGGTTGAAATAGGCAAAAAGGGTTTTCTTTTGTTTTTTGAAGAAATTTGTGAAGGAAAAAAACCCTCTCATATCCCAAATTCTTATTTTTTGATTGTGAGGGAAATTGTGAGGAAAATTGAGTGAGGTTTGAGGTAATGGATTAGGAATGGGCATGTTCTTGTGCATGTGAATGAATTCTCTCTTCCTCATGGTATGTGCAGAGTTTCTTGCATTTCAAATTTTGTTAAATTTTGAGGTAAGTTCCTTATTTCTTCTCCATTTCATTTGGAAATTGTATTTGGATGGTTTGTATGTGATTAATGATGTAGGAAATGTATTTTCATTGGTTTAAAATGAGAAATTAATTGGTAAATTAATTGTATTCATTTATTTTAAAAATTTTCCCAAAAATATGTTGTTATAATACCATTTTTTTTAACAAATGCACAAAATTTAAACTTGATAGTGTAAATTGGTTGTTAGGAATATTTAGACCCAAAGGGTATCTTCCATTTTTTAAATTTTGATATTTTTGAAAAAAGTTCATTTTCAAGCTATTTTAATGGTGAATTGGGTAAATTCCTAGTTTTTGGCATTAAATAAAACTTAGAAAATTAAAAAATTTAATGTGATTTTGAATAATTTGGATTGGACTGATTTGAAGTCTCCTTCATGATTACAAATTTTGGATCAATTTAGATTCTGTTTAAATTTTCCATTGAGTCAAATTATTCCATTAATTTTCATGCCACATTCGATATTTTTGGTGCTTTATGTTTTCCTCCATTAGTGGTGCCCAATATGAGTGATTGATATTCCATTGGTGATGAGGCCAATGAGGACTCCTTTGTGTACTCCATTGGTGATTTTTCCTAATGAAGTACTCAGTTATGCCATTGTGTTGAATCGTCGTGTGTTGTTGTTTGATCTTGCATTACATGTGTGAAGTGTATGCATCATGTTTAGTGTGTGTGTGTAAGCCTTCTCCCATTTGTCTTATGTGAGTGTGATTGTAACTTTTGGCATATCCTAGCACAGCGGGAGTGAAACTTGTTGGTTTGACGTGGTAGGGTGGTGTGGGAACCAACATTGGGGTTCAGAGGTTCGAGGAGCAAGGTGGTGCTAGTATATTCTTCCTTCTTTATTATTTTATTTGTAGATAGTTCTATTTCATGTAATTTGATGTTGGAAGAAAACTTAAGTCCTCTCCATATGCATTTATAATTTAATTGTAACCTAATTTGTAGATGAACCTCTCTTTTGAAATGGATTGCAATCATTTGTAATTATTAAGGTTTTAACACTAACTACATGTTTCAATGTTGGTATTGGACACAATTATAAATGTATAATATTTTATTTATGCCTTGTATGTTTAAAATTAACTTCAGAACATTTATTTGGTGTTTAAAATGAGCTTAGGTTTCTCCTAGTGAGTTTGGATAGCTTGGTGCTATATTAGGATGACCTAGTCAACTCAAGAGTTCCCAAACTCTTTTAGATTATTTTTAAGTGTGTTTGGGTGGTCTTGTTATTAGTGGGTTATGATGGTATCATATTGGTGTGGCTTGGTGGACAATGGGATGACCTAGTTATGAGGGATGATAGGCTAAAAATTGCCTATCTCTAATTGGGTGGCTTGGTACTATGTTGCGGCAGCCTCATTCCCATTCAAAAGAACATAATGTAAATCCTCTTAAATAGGGTTATCCAAGGGTTTTATAAGCTTATTAACATTTTTGGATAATTTTTTATGTCCTATATTTTTCTCGTGTTGATCATTTTCATCGACTAGGTCTTCAAAAACCTAGTCAAGTTTTCTCTCTTTTATGACTTGCTAGTTCCTCTCCATTTTTGGGACCTTAGATGGGTAAACCATGCAAAAAAAAGTTTTTCATCATGGTCATAGGGGTCTAGTGATGGTTTGAAATTATATTTAAGTTTCTTTGTTCAGGACTTGTGGGTTCTTTTGTATCATTTTGTGTGCACTCTTTTGAAGTTGCCATATTGGAAAATCTAGGGTTAGGGAGTGTAGACACTTAAAAATGTCTCGAATGATATCAAACAATCGAATATGATACACTAACACTGTTTCATCCTAAAATCCATCCTCTCTTTTTTTCTCATTTGACTAAATTAGCCTAGCTATTTAATTAAATACATCATTTTCATCTATTAATATGATTAATCTAATTAGGTTAATTCCTACCCCTTTCATGCTAACTTTTCATCTTGTTAAATTTGATAAATCAAAATATTTAATTTTAACACCCTAATTCCTCTCGTTTAATTAAATAATATGAATTATTTAATTAAATGCCATTTTGATCCCTTTTCATTAAATAAGGTAATTATTTAATGGATATCCTAAATTCCCCTAATTTGCATAATTGAAACTTTATTTTAATTATCAAATTACTAATTAATTCTAACTCTCCCACTTGCAAGGGAATATTCTTTGAGAATAATCATCCTTTGCACATTCCTCCAAAAGGGAATATTCTCATGGAATATTCTTTGCCTCTTCACTCATTTGAAAACATGAATATTCTTCCTTGTAACAAACTTTCAACAAACTTCTTGAGAAAGTTTTGAAAGTGTGCTTCTTTACATGATTGTGAGCCCTTGATTAAATATCAACTTGAATCTCAACCCTTGATGGGAATCCATGATCTATTCCTCCATTTTCCTTCCATCTTGATGATTGATTGATTCTTTCAATCTTGACCATCAGTTTATTTTTACCTATTCTATAAATAGACCTTGCATCTATTGAATAAGGATCCACCTTTTAATAGTAAACTTATGTTGTTAAAATCACTCTCATTTGCATCCATATTTAGCATATCTTTAGAATTTTAGTTTAAATCTTGATCATAGCAGCATAAAACATCCATTAATGGCTTCCATGGTAACTTAGTTGCATTCATTTAGCATATTTTGGAATTAGGACTTTCATATTTAAATCTTTCATACATTTAGAATAGATTTGCAGACATTTACATCAAACATCATAGCATTTATCATGTTAAAATAGCTTTCATCATGTTTTACAAGACATATCTCATCGGTTTTAGCAATTTTCTTCAATAAAACTGATTGAAACAAGCTTATTATCCAAGGGTTTGGGAAAGGGTCGCCATTCCACATCAATGTGACACCACTCCCCCAATAAGATAAGTTTAAATGTCTTAGAGTAGATGTTTGTCAATATTTCATGTTTTAGAATGTTAGTTTTAATGGCTTCTTTGATTTGTTTACATTGAATATCTCATTGGGATTGATGCTTAGTGGATTAAATATGCCTTGAATCCATATGGATTAGGTGTAGTTAACCTATACTATGTCATTGGTCACTGGGAGATTATGTACCTAGTCTTGTGAAGTCTTAGGAAGGTTGTAAGCCTTCTTGGTTGATCTTGTTAGTGTTCTCAATATTCATCATAGGTCTTGAGGGGTTGTTTTGCAGTATCTTTCTTCTTGTGTGATGTCACATTGCAATGAGATATCTTGGAAATCATGTGGTGTGTCTGGAAGTGACCCATCGTCATTCCAATTAGATGAGATTTTGTATCTCCTTGTTTTGCATCCTTTGGTAAAGGTTTTTCCTTATTTTTGTTGGTTAATTGAGTCTACATGTGGATTGGAGGTTGATAATTCCCTCATCCTATTCTAGATTCATTTTGTGAGTGAACATGATCTTGGGTTGTTACTGATCATCGTGTAGGAGTTGTTCTCTCTCTCTCTCTCTCTTGTTCTTCATGGTGGATTTATCCTAGGAATGGTTAGTGTTTCATTGTTTCCACCTTGCTTATGCAATGGTGATGTCATATTCTTATTGTTGTCCTCATGTCATTATGTTTCATATGATGCTTCTGTGCACATTGTTGTGCAAGTGCGACATATTGATGTCATATCTTCGATGTTGTGGTTGTGTTTTAGGGGCATTACAACATAACCAACAAATTTTAGGTTTTGATTGACACTCAACATATTAATGAAATAAGAATATAAAAATTTATAGAATCTTGAACCTTTTGAAAGGGTGAGTGCAAGACCATGGGGTTCCAAATAGTGACGATGTAAGAAAAAAATGATTTGAGGAAGGAAAAATTGCAGAAATCAAGTTTGACTTTTTACTTGGGTTGGTAAAAAGTACAATTGCTATAGTAAACATGAAAGAACATTAGATATTTGTTATTAACAGATGCCCACTTTTTAAAAAGTGGATATCCATTACAAATAGATATTAGATATTAAATACAAAAAATGGATATTTGATATTATAAAGAACACATAATTGTTATTCTTCCTAAAATGGATATCTGTCTCTTGTAGATTATGAATATCTATTATTGACATATTTATAATTTATTAGAGAACAAGGCATGTATTATAGTTATTATAATATATATTATAATTATTATTATGTTATATAATAATGATATATTATTATATTATTATTATATAATAAAATATTATTATATTATTATGTATTATATAATAATAATATATATTACATAAATATTACTAATATATATTAATATGTCAAGAGACATATATCAACTATTTGAAAAATAGATATCTGATCTTGTAAAGAATGCATATTCATAATTCTTCCTAAAACGGATATCCGTTACGAACATATTTATAATTTATTAGAGAACGAGACATGTATTGTAATTATTATTATAATGTTATAATAATATAATATATATATATTATTACTTATATATTATAATATATATTAATACATTTATAATAATATTATTTAATATATATATGTAATTATAATTATTATAATAATATATATTACATTATTAATATGTTGGGTGACATATATAGAATATTTTAAAAAATGCTCTCTGAAATGAATATTTGCTTCAATTTTTTTTCTATAATATAAAAAATTCTCCAAAATAGATATTTGTTTTGGAGAGCTACACATATATTAGAAAAAGCTCTCCAAAATGGATATTCATTTTGGGATGCTTTTAATATTAAAAAAATATCTCTGAAATTGATATCCATTTCAAAGAATTGTATATATTCATTTTTTGTAGTTTGATCAAAATTTATCAATTTTCCTTCCAATTTCAACATTAAAAAGTGAGGTAAGTGATTTTGTTTGTGTTTTTGATCATTTTAATTGTTTTATCTAAATTTTTAGCATATATATTAGGTTTTTTTTATAGATTTTAGTAATTAGTTTAAAATCATGTTAATTTTAAACATTTTAATTCTAAACAGGGTTTAAATGGCAAAAGAAATTAAGAGAGAAAACTCTCCACCAAACCCTCCTCCACTGAACCCTCCTCCACCAAACCCTCCTCCATTTCAAAATTTAATTGAGATAAATATGACTCAATTGAAGAACATTGTTGAGATATACCATCACCACCCGCATTTGTATTCGATAACACCTAATATAGAGGCCATAATAAGTCATGTGCAAGAAATCATAAGGTAATATACTTAATTTCAACATTGGAGAGATGCAAAGATGTTG
>VDFB02157396.1:0-11055 GCA_007258455.2 Sequoia sempervirens | reverse complement strand
CAAATGACTTGCCTTCTTCACAAGATCCTCAGGAAATTATTTCAAAACCAATTTCTCCCTCTCCTCCAGCTGTGCAAGATTCTTTTGTGTTGTCACGTGAGGTCCCAAATGATGGGCCTCTCTCTATTTCCTTCTCAATCTCACCAGGGAAAGATCTCACATTGGAGGTGGCTAATCATGTGGAGGCCTCATCGGCTCCTATGTTTGTTGGATCTCCTGTGGGTGCATCCAGTATGGACAAGGCCAATGCCCTCTCCTCAAAGCCTCCTGTAGGAACTCCAAATTCAAAATAGGAGTGGAAAAAAGTGAAAAGGAAGCGTGTTTACTTCAGCAATTTCAAATCACCCAATGGTGCTAAGGTCCTCAATGAAAAAGAATAAATGAATGTTGCCCCTCTGTCCTCGGGTTGAGGTGATCTCCTTCATTCTGGAAGGGGATTTTTTCATATTTCTTTGTTCTTTTGTGCTCTTTTGTGTAGCACACCTTGAGGCAAGGGTTTGTAATGAATAAGTGGGGATGAGATCCCTCTTCTGTCATCTCAAATGGTGCAGGCCAAGCTAAATTCTCGCAACAATACAAAAATCATCTTTTACGAAGAAAAAAAAAATTATTGAAATTGGAAAATCACAAGCCAATAGAAATCTAGAAATTCTTCAATCTTTTACAATTCTTGAAATCTTCATTATGATCTTCTGCACATATGCAATCCTTAGATGGAGTCACCACTATTAAATGAGGGTTTTCATCCCCTAGCCAAAAGATAAACACCAAATCATCAATCTTCAAGGGGTTTTTTGGCAACAAACAAATGGATGATTTTCCTAAATCCTAGCTCCTTTTATAATCCTTTGTTTTCTATTTTTAGCCCTCCTTACGAAGTCTCTAGATCTTTTTTTTCTTTTTAATTTAATATTTCAATTTGCCCCCTTGTCCTAGTGATGATTTTGATAACATCTTTAGCCCTCTTTTAAAAACACTCTACAAAATCACTGTTAGGTACTTTATAATTTAATAATAAAATGTAAGTTGTTTGTTGTAAAATTAAAGTTACTTGTTTGGGAAACTTAAATTAAATTATTAAATTATTTTCTTAGTTCGAAAAAGGGGACATGACACCCCTCCACTCAAAACTACTCAATCCTACAAGAAAGTCATTCAAGGTTTTTTGATAACCTTTTCCAATATCTATTCGTATTGATGATTACTAACTAATTGAGATTAATTTATATAGCATTAAGCAACCCATTTTTTGGGTGTACAATGCAACACCATAGAGATCAATTGAGATAATCATGGACACTCCCAAGGTTTTAGCATTAGAAAGGGTAGAAATGGGATTCATTTGAGGATTGGATCCAGAATACCAATCGTAAGAAAGAACTTTTGTCAATTTTAAATCTCATTCTATATTGTAATGCTTTTTTATTTTACCTATATTTCATTGATAAAATTTGCTAGAATACATGAAGAAAATAATAATAGTGTGGAACTAATTAGAAATCAAGCACTTGGCGGAAGATCTTTCCCTAAATCAGAACTAATGCTACCATATAATGTTGTTCCAGCTGCCCCACAAATCAGTTTGTCAATAAAAAGAATATGTTCAGTTCAATGAAATCCCTTGATGAGATTCTCCACAAGAAATCGAAAGGGTTTCTTCCTCTAATCTTTGGATCCAAGGGTTTTCATTTGTGAATCAATAGATGAGATATACCTGTTATAGCTGCTGACTCTAGGTTTGAAAACATGTGAAATGAACATAGAATAGTTTTCCCAATGTTGGTTTACCTCCATTTATCAATTGACATCCTGCACATGTAATGTTCCCAATTGGGATCGCACTAAAACATGCAAATTTTTCTATATTTTTCTGATTTAAACAAAAACCAAACTACAACAACAAACTGAAATAAAACCGGACACTAACCACAACTTTAAGTGGCTGGAAAAATCATGAACAAGAAGTATGAAGCAATAGATGTCAAGATTAGGCTGAAATAAAGGCTGGTCGGAAAAATAGCATAATTGGCAAACCCTTGTCAACTATTTATACAGTTCAAACAATATAGTTACTGGTTTTCTCTAACATCAATTTTAATCAACTCAATATGAATGCTACAAGTGTATCTCAGTATAAATCTGTTGTCACAACTTTGAATATATCAATCTGCTAATACTGAATGTTTATATGATTGAGAAGGTTAGCATAAACCCTAGCATTGTGTTGGTGTTTCAATTAGCACCTCTGGAATGCTTATTGGAAACATATAGCTATGCATAGTATTAACTGCTCTCCAAATTAGGAGGGGAAGCTCCCTCTTTTGCTGATGGTTGCGTAAAAAGTAAAGTGAACTAAATTCCTATCTTTTTACTCAGCGATAGAGCACAAGGTTATAAAACACAATGCATTGCAGCTAAGGTATTCTTTGGTTTCTGTGGATCTTAACTACAACTAAGCTAAAACTAAAACTATCCTATCTCCTCAAGTGTTTCAGAGTGAGAGGATTTAGGAGCAATTGGGAATGGTTGGATTCACTTAGACAAATCGTCTCTCAGAATGCATCCGAAGGCTCATTGCTCTTTCAGACTTATCTTGAAACAAAGTTTATGCAAGTAAATATCAAACAGTAAGCTAGATCTCAGGATTCCCAAGGAGGTGAGGTGCTCTTTCCGAGGTGTAGGCTGAAATATAGATTACTAGAAACAACATTAAATGATAATCCTAATCTCTAAATTCCCTTGGAGGCGAGGTGCTCTTTCCAAGGTGTAGATTGAAAGAAAGATTATTTAAACAGCAAACATGAAAGATTTTGAGAATTTTGGATCAAAGGCACGTGACTCTCCTAATTTATTATCTCAACTTCAACCAAAGATTACACTTTGGGACAGAAAATTGCATGAAGAGGACAATCACACAACATGCGATCAACCAAATACACTTGACAAATATTGAACACAAATACTTGAATAACAAGAACGCAAGCAAACCGCTCACCGTTTAGCTATAACAAATATGATTCAAGAACATTTACTAAGTGAACAAAACACAAGCTATCCAGCACTAGCGTTTTGCTACTGTGAAGTAAAGTTAAAAAATAATGAGCAAAGGTTGCTCTGATTTATAGAAGCTCAAAGGAGTAGAGAATCCTAAAATCTCCTTGAGTTAACATTCAGTTCTTGCCAATCAGCAAGATTTATTCCTATGTCTAAAAGTAGGTAACCTAACAGTTAACTGAAAAGACTACTTCAGTTAACTAAAAGAGAACTCCAATGTACAAAGGTGTCTCCAAAAATAGACATGCACGATTGGTGGGACAATGAGTTAACTTGGAAAGAAGCATCAAGTTAACTGTTGTGTCATAAATGCTATCTTTGGAGAGGTAGGACGTCCTAACTGATAGTTTACACCTCATCAAATTGAGTCATCATTTCCTCCAACCAGTTGTTAACTGTCTCTACGTGTAGACAACTGATACTCTCTAGGATGATGTCATGTCTTCACAGTGTCTCCTCGCCACTTGTAATTTGATCTTGAAAATGGCGTCCCTTTTTAGCTGCATCATCAAGCTTTGTTGACATGGCAGAAATTTGACTTAACCTGTAGTCAACAGGGTCACCGCAGAAACTACCATGGATGAAGTCCTGGAATTGCGTTTGCACTTCAGCGAGCTCGATATACACACCACCTTAATGCTGGTATTGGAAAGGGATAGATGTTACCAATGTTCTTACAAACTTGATAATACTTGCCATGTTTTGTCTGCACTCAGTCAATTCCACAAAGATTGTATCATAAGCTTTCACCTTGTAGACAAGCTATTCTTTCCAAGTGAAAAGCTTACGCTTGTTCTCCTCTGTAGTGACTGAATTGTACATCATCTTCAAGTCTGAGATGGTGATCTCATCTCGAAGCTGGCTATCTGCTATGCCCCATTCTAATTCTTGGATCTCTGCGCGAAGGTCGTGGGCATTGTACCTCAGTTGGTACAACTTTGCAAGTATATACCGACCCCTGATGATGAACTCTTCCACTTGATCTTTCAGGTGTCTTCCATACAGAATCAGCTGACTTAGCTGATTTTTCTCTACAGGTAGCTCCAGCATTTGCGGAAGCAAGGAAATGATGTTTGAAGTACCGTGCATCAAGTTAGAGATATACTGACGCAACTGTTGGTTTTTAGCCTTGAGGGCTGCTTTGTCTTCACCATCCTTCACCACTCTTTCTTTTATGTTCACTGACGCAACCTCAAAGAGATCCACCTCAACCTGACATGTGCTCTTGCCAAGGTTGGCTTTCAACAAGGTGAAGTCCTAGGAGATTCTCAAGCCAAGAAGAATCTCGACTAATCTCACTGGAAGGATTGGTGCTAGTCCCATGAACTCCTGACAAGTGAGATTGTGTTGTGATGTCACGTGGTGGCGAGTTTGGCTCCAAGTCGATATGGATTGGAGACTGACGTGGTGGTGACTAAATAGGAGGCTCTGCTTCCATCTTTGGCATTGTCTCAGCTGTATTTGTTTCCATTTCTGGCACTGTCTCAGCTATGTTTATGGCTGTCTCCACATGTTTCTCTTGCTGATTTATATCAGCAATCGGCATCTTTCCCTTTGTACTCCCTGACATTCTATTTCCTTTAGGAGGGTTACTCCATGTCTTTTGTTTGGGTTTTGATCTTGATGTGGAAGGTAGCGTAGTAGTAACCAGTGGCGGCTTGTGTTTGGGATGACTACCTTCCGCGTTATCTTGGTGTTTAAGAAAAGCTTGTTGTTTCTGACAACTTTGCTTTTCCTTTCCTCAACGGATGTGCTTTCCTTCCAATCTACGGGTGGAAGTGGTTATGAGTCAACTTGCTCTCTGAAGAATGTGGGAAGTATGACTTCCCCATCATCATCTGATAATTCTTCCACATCCTCTAACAAGAACTCAATGATCTGTGGAAGGGTGAACCTGTTGTAGTTGTGCCTACGCACTTCAAACTCGTCTTCACAACTAGACCAAAAATCCTCCATGGATGGTTTGTGTGAAGAATGTTGGCCAAGGCGTGCTGAATAGTAACTCCAAGGATCATATGAGAATCTATCAATGAGATACTTAAGGTTAAGTCTCGTCATCTCATGGCTCATAATCTTGGCATCAACTACTGATCTCCCCCTGTAAATCCCCATCTGAAAAGGAAAAGTGGCAGTTGTCTTGCATTTATTGTGCAAAAAAGAGTGGACTTCATACAACTACTATAGAAATTCCATGAATACCACCTTATCTGATGGATAACAGGGTAACATGGCTGGATGGCCTGAGTATCCATTTATGCGGATATAGGTAAAAGTAGGGAACTGGATGAACCAATCCACCCAATCTACCATCGCCAATTTGGCTTCTAGTGAAATGTGCACATGTAACTTGTGATCAAGATTCCTCACTGTGTGCATTAGGAACAAATCATTAACTCGCTTGAAGTTTCATTTTGATTTTGTGAATTCAAGTTGCGAGAAATGTTGATGAACCTTCTGCACACCTAGAGTTCCCACAGTGTTCAACCCTCTAAACTAGCCTTGGAAGGCTATTAGATATACGAGGTATGAACACATGTGGAATTCGTGAATGTAATGTCCCCTTCTCATCAGTAATCTGTTCCGACACTCATCAGCCTATTCCGGAAGCCTGTAGGCGTGTGTGAGGTAAAATTAGGGTTTCCAATTCTGAGGTTCCTTGGCATTTTCTGTGAGTTTACTATTTATAGTAAATTCTATTTTAAGCAGTATGGAGTTTGTCAGCTTTCAGTACGTCTTTTCCAGTTGGAGCATTTATTTGCAGTTCATGTTTGACCTCTGATGGCATTTTATGTTGAATTAAGGCATTAAGGTTATATTATGCAGTTGACCCCTTGACCTAGATGAACAACTTTAAGTTGTATTTAAAAAGGGGACTTGGAAGGGTGGCGCCTTCATGAAGAGCTTTATTATTTTTTATTAAGAACATTATTCCTTGGGAAAAGTGGACGCCACTTTAATAAATGAGGATTATGAAATAAAGTGAAATTCTTATTATGCATTTTGAACGCCATCTTGAGAAGTTGAATGATTTTGGGAATTTGAAAGGTCTCTTGTGTCTTTTGATCTGCTTCTCAGGCATTTGAAGAGTTTGTGAGCTCTTATTTAATGAAGGCTTTTGCTCCAGCATTTCATCCATGAAAATTATGCTAAAGTTATGCTGTCGGAATGACAATTGATATATTGCTTCGAGGATGTCTACCTCCTAGCCTTTCGTCCAATTTTGTGTTTGCAATATAACACCTAGTTGGCTACATTGCTGCTTCTCAACATCAGACTAGCAGATTGAGCTCATTTGATTGAAGAATTCTGGAGTTTTTGGCAATTTTGGTTTGCTGTTTCATCTACTGCTGAAGGTGATTTTTATTCATAGTTTATTTTCCAGTTTGGAATTGGTTCTGGGTACTTCATCAATCTATTTTCTGACCTTGGGCGACCCTTCATGAAAATTTTGGGAATTTATTTTTTAAGTGTTTGATTTTTAAATGAAAATCGCCCCTCCCTAGAGGGCCGTACTTTTCTAAGTGCATTGGGAATTGTGCAAGCTGATAAAAGTTGGAATTTGCTGCTGTTTGGTGCTTGGTTTTTGGGCGCCTACCTCCTGTGAGACATTTGCAAAAGACTTCAATCAATTCGGAGGTGAAATGAGTGAGTTATGAGTATTTTACTGATTTCCAGTTTGCTGATATGAATTTCCAGAACTCAGGATTTTACATCAGATTTATCAGTTTCCTGTTTTAATCATATTTCTGTCATTGGAAAGCAAAGAACATTAGTGGAATTCATTCTTATCTTCTTATCTCATTTCTCTATCATTGTAATTCATGTTTTTGCAGTATTTTGAATTGTAAGGTTTTGATTAGTAGTACTAATCTAACCCATTATTATTGCTGCAACTACTTGATTAAATTCTAATTAATTACCCCTGGACGGTTTACCGCCAGTGCGGAGAAAGAATCTGCTTTATCATTGTACCCACTTTCAAGTGGCGAATCCCCACAATTCTGTGGATGCCTGCCGCAACGGACGAATTGTTTTAATTGTAATCTTTTCCCCCCACTGTTTGGTGGTAGTGTGGAAATGTTCTTCATGGCTGGTTATCTGCCTAATAATTCCTAGTTTTAATTCAACACTCCATCATATGTTAGCACCTCGCCCGCAATGGGATCTTGAGTGCACATTCTTGACGTCGAGTAGTTCTTTCCAGTTTGGTTTTTCAGTTTGATGCTAATGCTAATCCAGTTAACTATTGCTGGTTGTGTTGTGTAATTCCTTCGAAAAAAATTGGTTAGCATATTTCAGTGAACTATCAAGAAACTGGTCATCTGGTTGTGGAGAATGTCGCTAATCAAGGCGGGCTAGTCATAGTGTTCCTTGCTATTGACAAGTTGAGCCATGATGTAATACATCCATCACTAAAACCTGTTTGCCTCTGCTTGACCAGTGACACGGTTGAGTAGGGTTATCATAATTGCGTACTTATAATGTCCCTTACCCGACTTTTCCCTAGAATTCACTTGTTTATTAGATTTAGGGTTTCTTCTTTTTCAAATGAATGTTCTCTCTCTTGGATTGAAACCTGCATTCATCATATGAACCATATTTCCACACAAATACATATGTTTGTTAGCATTAATATCTAGATATCCAAATATCACAAAAAGCAATAATGAAGACATAGGAGGAGTGGCATGGGTAGATCCGCCCGAAGCTATCCATCTAAGCCCAAGAGCACAAGCGTTCCATCAGGACAAACCACCCCTTGTCCCCAAGTTGAATGTCCAAACCAAGACAATTCCACCCTCAGAGTGGCATGCTTAGTGGAAACACTTGTACCTGCTTTCTCTACCCGTGCCAACAACTCAGAAGACACTTGACCTACTAGGGGGGAGCCAACAGAGCTTATAAGTGGTTCCGGGCCTACCACCCCTCCATGGCTGCGGCGGATCTTGAGTGGTGTTGTGACCTTTTCACACATCGCCCCATTCAGATGGGGACCCCCTTATTTTTGCTCCGTTCCGGTCTTTTGGCTTGGGTTTTCCTCGCTCTCTCGCTCTGTCTCTTTTCTGGTGTCTGTCTTTCGGGGGGGGGTTGTGTCGTTATTGAGCTTAAACGTGAAAATATTGGCCAATTCTAAAATTAGGGTTTCATCATTTTTGGTCAAGTCAAGGTCAAGTAGGGCCAGTAAATTGAAAATTGAACTTAGCAATGTTGTCAGTAGACATCCAGCAGGCTTCCAGCCAAATTTCATCAGATTCCGAGATACTTACTATTTTTAGTAAGTCCGCAATTCGGGCAATTTGTCAGCATTTTCGAGATTCCGATCATCACACAGCATTCAGAGTACATCAGACTTCTTGCATGCCAAATTTGAGCAAAATTGGACAACTTACTATTTTTAGCAGTCCGGCTTCCAGGGCAAATTTCAGGGTCCAGATGCAGAGTTTTTCTTTGCATGTCTGGATATTCCTTCTGGGTTTTTCGAGACCTTCGCAACGATATAACATGCAAGCCGAGATGACCACTTTCAGGATTCAGCCTTCCGAGGCTATTTTTAGGGTTTGCATGTCGAGCTTTTCTTTGCATGGCAGGTGATTCCTGATGGGTTTTTCGAGAGCTTCGCGATGGTGTGACATGCAAACAAGGATTCTCACTCAGTGAGGAACTTGCTATTTTTAGCAGGTGTGTCCCGGCAGCCGCCACCCAGTAGTTCAGATTCACGAGCTGATCGCAATGCTACAGAAACGAAAACAAACGGAGATCTTTTGATACACATGCAGTGCAAGTTAGGGTTTCCAGCTTCGGAGCCTAAAAATAGGCATCAAAAGTCAAAATCTTCGAAAACCGATGTAAACCATCATATCGTCATTCTTCAAGCTATCTGCTGGTGAAATTTCAAGTCAAACGGAGCACTTACTATTTTTAGTAAGTCAAATTGGAAACTGGCTAAAAATAGTAAATCAGGTGCATGCAGCAGTGTCGGCAGTAAGGTCACGTGGTGAGGATCGCCTCATCCGAATTTCAACTCGATTGGAGCTTGGGAGCTATCAGAATCAAGAGCTTACTATTTTTAGTAAGCCACCCTCAGAAACAGGCTATAAATAGCAGGGTGACTAAAAGTTGCAGTGTCGACAGGTTGAAAAGGTTATGAAGAAGCTGTGTTTAAAATTTCAGGCCATTCCGAGCTTCGGAGGCGCGAATACAGAGAACTTACTATAAATAGCAGGGCACGTAGGCTGGCAAGGATGATAAAATTTTGTCTAAGTCTGGAGTCTCGTCCAGCAGGCAAGGCAAAATGCGCCCAACTCAGCTAGGGGTGTAGAAATTTTTTCAAGATGCAAGTTCATCCTTCACACAGGGCAAAATGCGCCCAAGGTAGAAAAAGTCAAAAGAAAGTCAACAAGATTTCATCCTGTCCAGGGGTCCAAATGCGCCCAAGGTGAAAGAGGAAAAGTTGAAAAAGATTCTAAGTATGAAAAGTCCGCCTCAGGGGTCAAAATGCGCCCATCCTTCACAAGCATGAAAATGCGCCCAACTTTCAAAGGAGTCAAAGTGGTCAAAGATTGTTCATCCTTCTCCAAGGCCAAAATGCGCCCAAACTGGGCCATGTCAAGACAAAATTGTGGAAGGTGAAGAGTCACCCAAGGATGTTGGAGTGTTCATCCACCAGCAGGGGTGAAATGCGCCCAAGGTTGCAAGGGGGGCAACAAAAAGTCAAAGTTTCTATCCTTCATTACATGCAAAATGCGCCCATCCTTCTCTCTCATCAAAATGCGCCCAAATCATGCAAGTCAGGACAAAAACGGAAGTTGAAAAGTCACCTGAAGGTATAAGCAAGTTCGTCCTCCTCCTACAAGGAAATGCGCCCAAGCTTGAAGTGTAAAAGGTAATTAAAAATGGTAAACAAGGCGAAAATGTTACCAAGACATGGTGAAAGATGGTAAAAGGCTAGGCGTCATCCCTCTTCATGTGTAAATGCGCCCAAGGTAAGTATGATATGCGCCAAGGTGGCAAAGGAAAGGTGGTGGGCGTGATTTTTTTTAAATTCCCTCTTAAGGTGTGATGTGCGCCCAAGGTTATAGGTGTTAGAAAATATTTGAAGGCGTTGAGGGTGATATGCTAGGCGTTGGAAAATATTTGAAGGTGTGGAATAAAATGCTAGGTAAAGTGTGCGCCTAGAGCAAGGGAGTTATAAGCTGTTGGAAAATTTTTCAAAGGCATTTCAAGGCGTTGAAGAATAAAATGAAGTATGCTAAGCGCTCAGGGGAGGAAATAAAATATTTTCTAAGTGTTGAAAATTGGCCTAGGCGTTGGGCTTTTAAATGAATATTTTTCAAGTGTGAAGTGATACGGGATAAAGATAAAATGAAGTAAGGCGTGCTTGATGAATATAAAATTTTCTAAGTGAAAGTTCCTCTCCACTGGCAATCAACAAAATATTTTCTAAGGCAAGATTTCAAAAAAAAAGTGCAAAGAAGATTTTAAAATATTTCCTAAGGCAAATTTATTTTCCTTGGAAAATACGCCTAGAGCTTCAAGTTGATGAAAATTTTTCGAGGCAAGCATTTTTTTTTTCTCAGTGATGAAGTCAGAGATGATGATAACGCAAGGTGATTCGTTTTTTTTCAAGGCAACACAGAGTGATCACAGGCGAAGAACGAGTTTAAATGATGAAATTGATATTTTTTTCTAAGGTTCAAAATTGATAAATTAAATGAACCCGTTCGTTGGGTACCCATGAATTCGAGACATTCTAGCAAAAATTTGCTTCTGGGTACTGAATGTTCGTGATGATGAATGGATTTCTAAATCCTTCAAGCTTCGCCGACACTTTTTCAGTAGGGAATTTGATCAGTGTTTAAGTTATGAATTTTCCTAAGGGAGAATTTTAAATTTTCTAAGGCAAATTCAAATAAATGAGTTTTCAAAGTGAATTTTCTTCGAACGATGAATACGAAGGGAATTGCCTAGATGATTGTGATTAAATTCTTCGAGGATGAATTT
>VDFB02157395.1:0-17812 GCA_007258455.2 Sequoia sempervirens | reverse complement strand
TAGAAACTACATTCAATTTGCTATAGATTCTATTCTTACATATTTTTTAAATAATATAGATAACTTATTCAATTTTTTATGTCAAGTTGCCTAACTTTGTTTTTTCTAAATTTTTTGCCACTTAAGGGCCTATTTTTTCCATGATGATCCTGCACATGCTTGTGATATGAGCTTTGTTTTCTTTTTATGTCCTTAGCAACTTGCTCATAGGAAACAATGATGCCAGTTCAAGTGTTGTGATCTATCAATCAACATGTATTGCTAACCTAATCCGGGCTTTCATTAATATTGGTGAAGTACACAAGATAAGTTTTTCTTATAGGGAAACTTTCTTTATACACTTCATCACTTCATCATTGATCCTAAATTCTAATGAAATTATTTGTGTGGAAATTCTTATTCCATTGGATTATCTTGCTTTAAAATTTTATCGATGGTTCCTTAGTCCTCTCATTGCTTTCCTTTTGATTTATGCTAAATCTTAAGGATTTTGCCACATAACCTATTCCATGAAGTGACCATCGCTTGTCACTGATCTATTTTGTCTTTTCCCCACTCTTATCAATGATGCAGATATTTTGGTGATGATATTTAGCCCTTGGTTCCATAGCCTGACTATTTATCACACTTATCCTCCTATCGCGTATCACTAATTTAAACCTTTTACTGATGCTTATATTTGGAACACTAAATGTCGTGATGGCACCAGCTTTGGACATGTACAACTTGTATAAACCAAACATTACAAAAGATATCGCTCATAGGATCATATTATTTTAGCAAGAAAAATCCATTTAGAGAACATCCATCACCCATCGCCAATTTAGAACTCAAGTTCTAAAACAAATCAGCAATGAGCGATGAAGTTATAACATGTAGCATTTTTTCATCGCTAATTCTCCTCATATATTTTGCAACCAATTAGCGATGAAAATATTTAACCACTTTTAATGTCCATCACTCATCGCTATTCCAAGTTTATCTTTTTATGGCCTATCTTCGATGAGCAAAAAGAACATAAAGAGAGAAGTACGCTCATCACTATTACAATTTTGAGAACTTAAAAGCTAGTGCAGCAATGAGCGTATATTAAAAGGAAAACATCAATTCATCACTCATCGCTAATTCAAAGTATGAACCATTGAATAAATAAGTGATGAGCGATAAAGCTGTGAAGGCCATCCGGATATAAGTGAGAACCTTTTAGGCATGTGTCAATTAGTTTTTTCCTATGAAGGGGACTCCCTAGACAAAAATATGGACAAGGATCCATATTTTTTAATGCTGAAAATTGATGTTCATTACTCTCTTGTTGATATTGATTCCAAATAGGGCCCTCAAGTACCCATACAACCTTCATTGCAAGATAACTCTCTTCACAAATATAACACATACTTGGTGTAGAAATTTTATCTAGTCCATTTTGAAATATCATTTGTAGACTTTTCAAATCAATCTTAGTAGTTGTATTATTATTAATTACTTCTTGATCTCTTCTATTATCAACATTCATTACATTTTGAATTCTATCATTTGGTGTTTGTAGCACACGATCTATTGTAATAGAATTCACCCCTTCAAAACTAACCTCAACATTCCCATGAGATTGATGATGTCTTTTAATTGATTCATGATTGCGTGCTTGTATTTGTTGTCTTTCTATCTCATTCAATTGATCAGAATGCATAGCTCTTTGAATTTGTGAACAACGTGTTATCATTTTATCTGCATGTTGTCTCATTTCTGCTTCAATCTCTTCTGTTGTCATATCTACCCTATGTTTAAGGCTTCTTTCTCTATCAATTTGGTTTTGATGAATCCTTTCTTCTTTTCTTTGTACATCATTCATTTGTTCATGTCGTTGTCTCATATAGTTATGAGCATATTCTCTCCTTTGTTCTATTTGTTACTCTTCAGTTGTAAAACTCCTTGCTTCCTCTCTTTGTGCATTAGCCATTTGTTCACGTCGTTGTCTCATATAATTTTGAGCATATTCTCTTTGATGCTCTCTTCGTTGCTCTTCATTTTGAAAATTTATCCTTGGACAATGAGGCATCCTACAAATTTTAATAAAAAAATAATAAATCTATAAAATTGATAAGCATTTGTAAAGATACTTAATGGTTCATAGGTATATAAATAATTTTAACAACCAAATACAATATAAAAGGACATTGTTAAAAAAAGCATAATTACATATTGCCTTGGCTATTATTAGTTTTAAAGTAGTGATATCTGTTTATTTTCTACACATACCATTTCATAGTAATATTCACTTTTAATTGAAAAATATATTAACTTTTGAATCCAAATGATAGTTGAACCCACAACCTTACGATTATAAACAAAACACACATGTTTATTTTGATTTTTTTATGATTACAATTTTGTTAATTAATAACTTTTTCAATAAAATTAGTAATAAATTAATTAATTAAAAAATATATTAATTTTTAAACCCACAATGAGAGTTGAACCCATAACCCTTCAATTACAAATCAAATCTATTAATCCATTGCACTATTTGCTTGTTTTTGTATGTGATATAAATTGTATGTGTTAAATATAAACATTATCACATAATAGATATTTTATTAAAAAATTATTTACTTGCTTATAAAAAAATATTATAATGTAAGCATTAAAAAAATTTTAATGAAATTAACTTTTTTACTCTAAAAAAATAAAACTAAAACAATTAATAATACATTTATATTTTATATTAAATTACTTTTTTATTTGTAATTGAAAAAGCATTATAATAGAATTACTTTTTTACCCTAAAAAGAATAAAAATAAAAAAATATTTACTTTCTTGTAATAGATATTTTATTAAAAAATTATTTACTTACTTATAATAAAACAAATATTATAATGTAAGCATTAAAATGTTTATAATGAAATTATTTTTACCCTAACAAAATTAATAATACATTTAGATTTTATATTAAATTACTTTCTTAATTGAAAAAACATCTAAACAATAAATCTAAAAAAGTATTATAATGCATACAAATATTTTTAGACAAAATGAGAATAGAAATATAACTTACTTTTTTTCACTCACGGTATTTATCTCCACCTCTATATTTATTCGCACTATTCGCTGGTAATAATCTCTTTTTAATTCCCACTATTTACTTCCTATTTATATTAGTTTGAAAAGTTATGACCGAAACATATAATATTTCATATCTCTTTAGTTGTCAGCTTTTTTTTATAAGTTAACATTTTTTTTTAACACGGTCATGCTCCACCCATGCTGTCACTGTAGGTTACGCCTCTTGTAGTCTAGACCATCCTTCAGCAGGGCAAGTTGGCCTCATTTGTGGAAGGGATGTAGGGGCATGACCCCAATATTTTAGTGGCATTTGATACCTCCCATGTGAATGGCACTATCACTAATTGTGAGACCTTGCTCATGATGAATATTGAGTTAATTACAAAGGTGACAAGGCTATCCTTGGAGGGAGCATGTATCCCTCATAAATCTAAAGGCCACTATCAGAAGGATATGGAACAATTCTTGAAAGATGGTGAGAAGGTTAATAGAATTCAGAATCGCTTTAATCATGCAGTAGCGCCTCAAATTTTTAAGGTGAAGGTTAATCATTAACAAAGTGAAAAGAAGTTGCCTCAATTTTTTGATAGAGATGAATATAGAGGTTAAGGGTTTGATTTGATTTTGGATTTTGGATAGTGAACTCATAAACTGCAAGATGTTGGATGTTATCAAGGGATAGACTTGTTCACAAAGACCAATAATTTGACTAAATATGTGGATGAGGATTCATCTACACACATATAATCAAATTAAATTATTTTGATTTGGTTTAAATGATTTTCCCAAAGTTTAGCATGAGGGATTTTTTCAAGATTTCCAAGAATTTTTTATAAGATGATTTTGATTTGATGTTTAGGGGATTGATGAATTTTTTTATTTTGATCCTAAGAGACTTAGAGATACTTTGTTTACCAGACCAAGATATTGAAGAGCACGCTTTTCTCTGAGATTATTTCAAACCAAAAGACCAATGTTTTCTTGAAAGATGATAAAAAGATAAACAAGCACATGTGTGGAGTTCAATTGTTATCTTTTCTTAATGATTTTTTTTTACCATAAACACACTTTTGATTAAGTTTCAAACTAAATGTCCAATGTCATAACCTCTTTTCGTCCCACAAAGTGCTATGTGGAATTTCAAAGAAATCAAGACAAGGGTTGCCTAATGTTGACCTTAGTAAGAGAAAATTAAGATGCAAACCCAATTACTTAGGAACCTCTAGGGATGTAATCCCTAGGGTAAGAAATAGCTCTTAGGTTTTGTCGAAGGTATTTTCTGTAACTAAGGGGTTTGAAATTTTGAATGATTTGTTGAATGTGTGTTTCCCAATTTTTTCAAACGAGTGTTTTGTAACCAAGAAAAAGTATAACCCTATGGATATGAAAGGCTTTATTTGTTGAGTCCCCACTTCAACAAGTCTAACTAAGCTTATTTTTAGTGAATGGTTAGATTTTTGACCCCATTAGCTCCCCTCCATGGTACTCACTTATACGGGGCAACCAAGCATGAACACCCATGAATCTCCCATGGAATACTTTCCCTTTCTACTAAAAACTATAAAAGCGTGGGGCAACTTCAGAATGATCGTTCTTGCACCAACAAATAGATAGGGATTTTGGCCTTTCTACAACAAGGGTTTTAATACAGACTTTCCATTTGTAGGAGTTGACCCATCTAGGTGAGAGACCATTGTTGCCCTTCTCGTCAGAGCCAGCCATGTGATACTAGTGTTTGTTCTAGTACCCACTTTTATATCCCGGCTGGAAATACTCTTGGCTTTAGAGTGTTACCGGTTGAGTCATTCCCTTGGGTGAGTACTTTTTCCCCAAGGAATACCCTCTAAGATAAACAAAATCAAGCAAACATATCTATAATGCGATCAATCTTTGTTGAGAAACAAAGAGAGAATACACATGATAGGTTTACTCACACTCGCAAGATTTTTTGTTCAATTTTAAACCCAAATTGAAGTGCGAAGGAAATCACTTTATCTGAACCCAAGACTACCAAAATTCTTTTTATTCTCAAGATTATCATGAGGCACGAGAGAAGTGCATACTTATTTTCAATGGTGTTAGTTTGAGTAAGCAATTACAAAACAAAGAAACACTTTTTCATTTTGAGTCTACAAAGCAATGATTTTGATTCATTTTAAAGCACCAAAGCGAGATATGCAAGTTGCCTTGTTCAATTGTTAAATCTAAAAACCAACTCTAGTAAGTTTGTTCTAAAGTTCTTTTTAAACCCTTTGTTGTGAAAATTGAAATGTTCTTCTTAGACTCCCAAAAAGATGTGAGTTGATTTAAAATAGAAAATTAAAGCATTGAATGGAATCCCTAAGCATTTAAAAATGCCTTGTGAATTTCAAGTTTCAATGCCTAATTTTCTTCAATTCAAAAATGTTTGTTATTCTCCTAGATTTGTTCACCTTGCTACACCATCATCTTCAAGAAATCCTACAAATCAGTTATTGGCATATTTAAATCTACAAATCATTAATCAACATTTTCAAAAAATAATCAAGAAAATGGATTTACTCAAGAAAATAGATGTTATAAAATGATAGTTTGCTAATTCTTCCCTCAAAGATGATAGTAAGATTATTCGATCATCTGCTAGCCTTTGTAATTTTCCATTCTTAGTAATTGTTATTTTCCCAAGAGCGCTTTCAAATTTACAAAACCAAAGTTAAATATTTAACGAATCTACATGATATAATAAAAATCAATCCATGAAAGCACTCAAGTTTATTTCTTGCACTTCAATGTTACCAACTAACAAAGGAAAATTTTATGAGGCCTCAATCAATATAGAATTTGGAAAATATTTCAAATTCTGATAGTGCAGCTCACAAGACATAAAGATCTCAAAAAAATCTGAAACAAAGCACTACCACCAATCAATGCAAAAATTAGCAGTTTGGTAAATTCATATGACAAATTTGGAAGCTTTCTTCTACACTTACAAGCATATAGAACAAAAATTGAAAAATTCTCATCACAATTGTTAAGAACGATCAATTAAAAGCACAAAAGCTAAGCATCCTCAATTATCGTACTTAATAAATGACCCTATGCTTTTTCCCTTCACTAAAATTCCACCATGCATACACATAAAATTTCTCATTGTAAAATTTACACACTATAATCTTAGCTTTTGTCGGACGCTTTCCATAATTTCTGATATACCCACCAAGACCCACTCTTCCCTCAATAACTAAACTCACACATAGTGGTTAAAGAAGTCAAAAAGTTTGTTAGGAAGTAAAATTTTTTTCCTAGATGTAGACCATTATGTGCCCCAACTTTGGTCTACAATGATGAGAGATTTGCCCTGTCTTATTGTCAAAATGTGCTGCCAGTGGTTTTAAACAAAGATCATAGACAAAGACATTCAATATCTATCTAATGAATTTTTTGTCGAGCTAGAGACCCCGATGTGAAATCAAGCATTTAATAAATTATAAATCATGTCAAACATTCACGCGGCTAGATTGATGTACTTACTTTAGTTTCACTAATAGATTGATCCCTATGAATGACCATTGAAATGACTGAATAGATGTAAATGAATAAGGCACATTTATAGCTATAAGATCGACATGCATTGCTTTAATAAGATGGGTGTAGTAGAGGATGTGAATAGAATTTAGAATATCAAGAGGATATTCTAATGAATACCATAAAGCACCCTTATAAGATCAAATGGCCTTACAAGAAACATGTGGTTGAAGGAGAGGAGCCTAAGTGTCTTAAAGATACCAATCAATCACTCAGGAAATAACAACCTTGAAGATATAAATGATATTAAGTGATTTTAAATAGACACACAAACATTAAACAACCATATTTAGTGTACAAAGACATAGTGAGAATGCATCCCCAAGGCAGAGATCATCTTAAAGCAAATATTAAATACATCTTCAGCTAGGTGCTGCCAAAGCACAACTATAGCAAACAAAAAAGAACATATCCCCATCTATTGATTCGAGTTGATGATGAAGACTAAGCAACATGCTTTCTTTTCCATATTATAAAATACTATCATGCTATTAAAGTCAAAAAAGCATAAAATGACAGAGCCTCTGAAATAATCGAGTGAAAGATACATACTTAGAAGAAACTGCCAAAATTGAATCCGATCTAAATCTTTAACTCCAAGGAAAAGGTTTAATGTGCTTGAAAAGCCAATGGAAGAAGCTTAGCTCTCTTGAATAGGAGAAAAAGGAACTCAACAAAGCCAAAGAATTCTCAAGGGCAGTTACCAAGAAGTAGAATAGTACTTTATAGATCTTTGTACATCCCTCCGTGGTAGAGGTGTATGTAGTGTAGGAAAGCATAGACAAGTCACATGAACTGTTCAACAAAAATCCCTATCCATTTGAAAGAACTAATATGCATATTACTCTATTCTTTTTGTTTGAAAGAACTGATATTTATACCTTGGATTGCAGTTAGCCCAAAATATGGATTGCAGCTTGCTTTTGACATGGTGATAAGCTCTAGTAAAATGGACACAATGCAAAATAACCCCATTAATCCAGATATGTTAAACGAGCAATGAATGAAAAGCCATCACTTTTGGAAAAGAAAAAATTGGCCTCATTACTTTCAATAAACCACATATATTGCAAATGGGAAAAAATAAGATAAAGACTACATTCCAGAGAATGCAAATGCAGAAGTGAGCATGCATCATGCACAAAAGAAGACAATATATAGAGAGAGTGAACAATAGAAGCATGCACTCTGCAATGACATGAAAGATAAATGCTAAGGATGATGGAAGTAGCCTTCAAACACTAAAAATCAAAAATGGCATTTGGCCAATGCTGAAACCGGCAAATATTTAACCATCATTTCCCTCCTTTCCCTCCTTCTAGCACCATTTTGTGGATGTTGAATCTGCAAAATGTTAGTCCTTGACAATAATTTTCATGGAAATCAAGCAAAACATAACAAATCTAATATCCCTACGAAATATTACATCATGTTAGATATGCTAAATAAGATATTATTAAAACAACAAGAAAATCTAAATAAGCATATAAACAACATGAATCAAATTTTATCTCATAGTGGATTGGTGCTTTTGTGGAAAGAATCCCTTTCCCAATCCTTGATAAGCTCCAGATATGTTGATGATAGAAGATGATAATCCAAATGAAAAATGCTAACTTGGATGAGTTGTGGAGGATTAATACAATAGAGAAACTCTCTATTTATAGCCAAGAAGGATAAAAGAATGCCAAACATGGAGGATGTGGGACTAAAGATCCACCAATGACAAGATGCCACTTGTCAACATGTGAGAGGTTGAGTAATGAGCACATTTTGGTCAATGTGCCAAAGAGGAGGATATTTGAAGTTTGAATTTGATGACAAGATGAGTTAAATGCTAAGTTTGACCTTTGCAAGAGACATGTAAGAGCTCTTAAATGATTTTTTGGAAGGACAAATCCCTTTTGGAGGGATTTTCAAACTTGGAGGAATATTCCCCAATGATGCCTTGTTGAGGGAAAATGAGGATTTAATAAATTAGTTAAAATCCTTTATTTGTGCAAGTGGGAAAATCTAGAAATGTGACATGCATTAGATTAGATTAATCATGATTTGATTAATTTAAGTGAAGATTAGGTGATTTGACCATTTTGACTTAGATTTTAGGATTAAAATAAATCAAAATTAGAGGAATATGATTTAGACTTAATTAAACAAAGATTTTGATTTATTTAGCTAAAGGGAATGATGTTAGTGGTTTAATTAAATAAAGTTTGATTTATTTAATTAAATGAAGAACTTTAGAAGACTAATTAAATAAACTTTCTTTATTTAATTAAAGAGATAACTTAGGAGATTAATTAAATAAAGTTGATCTATTTAATTAAAGAGACGAATATGATGATAAAGAGATGATTAACGATGCCATGGAATTAGTGAATATGGATTATATGCATGATGTCAATTTTGCATGTCTATAGAATGGCCTACCCAAAGGAGTATTACAAAGGTAAGGTCATTTCATGGCCTAGAAAGTTTTCATAGAAATTTTATTAATAATTTTAGTAGTATTTGTTCACCTCTAACTAAAGCAATGAGAGGGAACATAAATGATTTTAAATCAACTATAGGAGCAACAAAGAGTTATGATATTTTGAAAAAGAAATTCATAGAGAAATCTATTTTGGGAATTCCATATTTCAATAAGGTCTTTTATATAGATTGTGATGCTAGTGGCACTGCCATAGGAGTTATTTTGAGTCAAGAAGGTAGCCTCTTGCCTATTTTAGTGAGAAGTTGAATGATGGTAAGAAAATATATTTTGTCTACGATCTAGATTTTTATGCTATACTTTAGGCTTTAAATAAATGGAGACACTATTTGTCACCAAAAGAATTTGTTTTATTTACTGATCACCAGGCTTTGCAGTATCTCAATTGTCAAGGAAAATTAAATCAAAGGCACCTAAAATGGGTTTTTTTTGCAGAGTTATACTTTTTTTTTGAAGCATAGGAGTGGAAGATCAAACAAAGTTGTAGATGCCTTGAGTAGAAGGAAATTTTTTTTGATAGAGATGAATATAGAGGTTGTTGGGTTTAATAAACTCAAGATTTTGTATCCTGAAGATCCAAACTCTTCAGTGCAAGATCAAACAGAGTTGTAGATTCCTTGAGTAGAAGGAAAAATTTGTTGATAGAGATGAATATAGAGGTTGTTGGGTTCAATAAAATCAAGAGTTTTTATCTTGAAGATTCAAACTTTGCAAAATATTGGAAGGCTTGTTTGCAACCTATTACATTAGATAGGACAAGATGGTTGAATTTCTTTGTCCAAGATGGGATGTTTTCCAGAGGAAGCTAATTGTGCATTCCAAGGAGTTCTATGAGAGAGAATCTTATCAAGGAGAAGCATAGTGGAGGATTGGCTGAACATTTAAGTCAAGATATAACCATTACTCTTGTTAGTGAGAATTATTACTGGCCATAGTTACAACAAGATGTGAAGAAGTTTGTGCAAAGTTGTTGAGTATGTCGGATGACGAAAGGAACAAGTCAGAATATTGATTGTATCATCCATTACCTGTACTTGAGAGGCCATGGGAAGACATTAGCATGTATTATTTTCTTGGCTTGCCAAGGACACAGAGAGAGCATGATTTTGTATTTTTAGTGGTGTATAGATTTTTGAAGATGGCACATTTCATTCCATATCATAAGATTAGTGATATTTTTTATATTGTAGAGTTGTTTTTTAGACAGGTGGTGAGATTACATGGTCTACCAAAAAGTATAGTTTTCGATAGCTTGATACCAAATTTATTGGTTATTTCTAGAGTACATTATGGAAGAAGTTAAATATAGATTTGAAGTTCAGTTTTGCACACCATCCAAAGACTAATGGAAAAATGGAGGTAATGAATAGGAGTTTGGGTAACCTTATAAGATGTTTAATAGGAGATAAACCTAAGGGATGAGATTTGATTATACCATGGGTAGAATTTTCTCACAACAATTTTTTCAACAGGACTACTGGTAAATCCCCATTCTAGATTGTATATGGGAGTAGTCAAAAGAATGTTTCTGAGTTGAGGAACATGGAAAAAGGCGAAAAGAGTAGTGTTGAGGCAGAATATTTTGTAGAGAACCTAAAGAACTTGCATGAAGAGGTACAAAATAACATCAATAAGATGAATTCTTAGTAAAAAGTTAAGGCTAATAAAAAGATGAAATTTAAGGAATTTCAGGTTGACGATGATCTCATGGTTCACCTGAGGAAAGAAAGGTTCCCAATCAGAATGTATAACAAGTTGACAATGAAGAAATTTGGATCGTACAAGATCCTGAAGAAGCATGATTCAAGAAATGCTTATGAGGTAGAGTTTCCTAGTGGAATACAAATTTCTCCTATTTTCAACATTTCTAATTTTATAGAATATCATGAAGGTGATACAGAGGATGGGCCAATAAAAGAACAATGGAAAATTATAGAACTTACCTTAGAGAAGGAAGAAATCTTGGACAGCCATGTGAGCATAAGTACAAGAAACAGGCAGTATGAGGAATATCTGGTTAAATGGAAAGGAAGGCCTATTGAAGATTCATCATGGTTGTCTAAGTCTAAGGTTAACTATCTTAGTTTCCCTCTAACTCGTAAGAAGTGATAGGGTCACTTTTAAAATTAGCCTAGGTGTCTAATGTAGGAGCATCTAGTGGCATAGGTCAATCTTGCATCACCCAAAAAAAAGATTTTCCTTATTTTTCTTTGGTTTTTTTGAGTCCCATGATGGAACTTAAGGGGTGTAAGATAGTCAAAAGTTAGAAAAGGTGAAAAATGGTCACTTACTAATTTTAGTAAGTTGACCTAAATGAGCTTGTATAGACCTATAAATTTACCCCAAGGAACAAAACTAAAAAATATTTCTGATAGCGGAAGAGTTGTCTCAATACCCTATATAGTTTGGGAGATATTAAAGTTTTTATCCTAAGAAATTTCTCCAATATAGCTTCAAATTCAAATTTGAAAATATTAGAATCCCCAAACTAACTTGAAAAGTGGACAAAACGATCTCTGATAGTTTCTATGTTGTAAATCTCTTTGAGAGCTTTCCAATGATATATTATAATAGAAAATCAAATACCCAGATAAAAATTTATACCTCAAGAAGTCGGCCCACCAAAAAGTGAGTTTCCATAAAATATATTCCTAGGCAAGAAATCAAATGGCAAGACTTTTGGCACCAAAACAAAAGGGAATGCTACACTTTCTACAACATTCTAGGGTGATTATTGGATGAAATAAAAAGGGTTAAGTGGGGGTTGTAGACAGTGGCTCCATTAGTGTATATTGTGGCTCTAAATAATAGATTTTCTTTTAGAGTTGATTTTGTTACATAATGAATCAAGCCCATGAGGTCATAGCCCTGTAATTTATAAATATGTAAATTGACATTTAGAAAACTAATTGAAAGTAAGTTGTTTCCTATCTTCTATTTTTTGTGTTGTTATTTGTTATTTTATTTTGTGTGGGGTTTGGGTGATGTAGCCCTCATCAGATTCTCATACCGATGGGGAAGGCCTCTCCTTGTTGGACCCTCTAGGACCTCGTGTCTTTGGCTCATAATCTTATGATTAATCTAAAAAATTGTAGTACTATTCATGTGTTTTGAACTAGCAATAAAGTTGCTGACACGCTGGAAAATCTTGGTGCCTTCACACTAAATTTAGTAGTATGGGATAATATCCTTAGTATCCCTAGTCATGTGTGAGATTTAATTTACCATGATGCTAAAGTGCTACCAATTAGAGATTGAGTTGGATATGATGTCAAATCTCGTTGATATTTGCCACACTTTTCATCTATGAGAAATTGACCTTTTCATGTCGTCTTTTTATAAATACTTTAACTAGCAGGTTTGCTTTTTTATCTAGTCATTTCTACAGTCTATGTGGCCTTGTTCTAAAGTTTGAGTTTTTTGCAATGGGAGGTGATCTGGTTCAAGAAGAGACAACTTGTTGTGAGGTTTGGAAACAAGATGAGGAAGTCTAGACCATCCTTCAGTAGGGAAAGTTGGCCTCGTTTGTGGAAGGGATGTAGGGGCATGACCCCAAGATTTTGGTTGCATTTGACACCTCCCATGTGAATGGCACTATCACTAATTGTGAGACCTTGCTCATGATGAATATTGAGTTAATTACAAAGGTGACAAGGCTATCCTTGGAGGGAGCATGTATCCCTCGTAAATCCAAAGGCCACTATCAGAAGGATATAGAACAATTCTTTAAAGATGGTGAGAAGGTTAATAGAATTCAGAATTTCTTTAATCATGCAAACCTACTTGGTGTTTTCCGCAAAGTTGTTGAGGTCCTCATGAGGCATATTATGCTCAAGGGGAGGTTTTGTCGCTTTCATGCTCATTTTTTTCCTATGCTTAATCACCTCTAATAAAATGTTAAAATGAATTTCTCCTTTTGGATTTTTCCCTCACTTGATAAAACTATCAAAAATGTTTAGCGTAGAAACTAGAATGTACCCATTCACCAGGATCTTATTTATCATCATTGCAAGTACCATGCCACTATTTTACCCTCCCCAACCACTATTAAAAAGAACATTTTGATTATTCATGACCCCAAAAAACCCCCCTGCAGACCCCAGCCCCTCCATTACACTCGATGAAACCCCTTACCATTCGGCACAGCTCTTGGGCCCATGGTAAAGCCCCAGCTAATGAGAATTCCACCCCCTACTCCATTAATTTCAATCTCCTATTGGAACCCATGCCTATTACTTCTGGTTTAGATGAATCAGACAACTCAAATGAAGATGTGTCATGGAACCTGGGCACTCCTTCCAACACCCCTACACACACAAAGGTCTCTAATGTCCCTACCACCCACTGATTTTAAACCCTAACCTCCAAAATTCCTCCAACCTCTACATTAATTTGGAATGGAAATGTGTGGAACCTAGGGTGGGTTTTAACTTTAGCACTTCTAGTGAGCCCCTCTACAAAAAAATTAATGAAATTTCAGAGATGATTAATGCCTAGAATGATTTTGTGAAGTGGTTGTTGGGAGAATTTGTTATGGAAAAAGAGAGAATCTTGACACTAGAAAGTAATGTTCAATAGTAGCAGGTCCTGTGGATGGGTGAGGTGGAGGAAAAAGTGCATTGGGATCTGATTACCTCTATGGCCAAGTCTTTCAAGAAGTGGGCCAATTAGGAGGAGTTGAAAGAGTTGAGATCCATTATTGGTAGGGAGGATGATAAAATGGATTTGAAAATGGAGATTGAGGCTTTTTAGAAGAATCAAGAGAAAACCAGTCAATTCCTTAGGGTAATCACTAATTACAACAAAGAGACCATAAATAAAACTTCCCTCACTATTCAAATGTTTCAGCAGGAATTAAGGAAGAACCAGGGTAAAAGGGTGGTTGTTGATGGAAGGGATGATAGTCACACGTAAAAGAAGAAAGGTAAACTGGCTAAAACTTTGACCCAAGATGCTACGATAGATACTTCGGTCATTTAGAAAGGCCCCTTGACTTATGAAGAGAAGCTTCAAGTGCTGTCTCAGGAATGGAATACCATCAGTGGTCTGAATTTGTTGGGAGATGTATAGGTGTCTAGTGGTCTTGTGTTGGTCTCTGTTATGTGTGTTTTCTTTGTTTCCTTTGTTGATCAGGCTATTTAAGTTTAAGTTTATGTTTTAATTTTGCATGGGTTTCTCACTCCTCATGAGCCCCTCATTTTCCTCTATGGTTGTTTTGTAATGGGTACTGGCCCTTCCAATGTTCTTATAATTAAAACATAATTAGAGTTTTTTATTTTATAAATAATACCATAAAAAAAATTTGGATATATTTATGTGGGAAATAAAATTAGCATTTTTTCTATGATTTTGAGAACTATACTCTATAAGCTTAAATTGATGTGGATAAATTCTCTATTTTGATATTAACAAGAGAATAGAATGTAACATATAAATTTGATACACTAGCTCTGATACTAATAATTGTCTACATGTCACTCAATTTTTAACTACTCCAACAATATACTTTACTTTGTAGATTTGTAAGTGAGGGGGTAAACGAAAGAAGTTGGGTCCATGAAGAGGGGAAGTTTCAGCCAAACAAAATTCTTGCAAAAAACATTTACATGTTAAAAAAATGTGTATGCGTTATGCTTCGGGTACCTGAGCCTAAAAAATGTGTATGCACTAAAAAACACATACACATTATATAACGCATACACATTTTATAACACGTATGAGTTTAATAACATGTACAAGTCATTTATTTAAAAAATTAAATACCTTTTGGAAATGCGCATGTGTTTTAAATAATCAAACAAATAATTTTGAAATAATCAAAATAATTAAGCAAATAAAGAATGTGTATGTGTTTTGTAAAACATACATGTATTTAAAATTTTGAATCCCCAAAAAACATAAAAAATATCCTCATCAATCTTCATGTTGTTAGCTATCTTTCCCCAAAAGGAATTAACAAAATACTTTTATTTGGGTCAAAATGTGGTGTCCATACAAATGCATGGTATGGTAAAAGAAATGACTTTTAAAAAGTGGTTTTTATACATCCCTAAAGAAAATTCAATTTAATAACTGGGTATTTGAATAAATTGCTATATTTGGAAACTTGATTTAGAATTATAAATTTCAAAATATTGATTTCTTTTAAGATTCATTGTGTAAGTGCCTTAGTGCCTTAATTTTTTTTTGATGAATAGGCAGTTATCTATATTAAGTTAAATATAAAGATACATATTCACAAAAAAAGGATGGGTGTTAAAAAGGCACACCCCAAGAGTCAAATGGGCAGCACCCAAAAAAACCAACAGATCACATGCGTGAAGCCCAGAAGTCCAAAATTACAAAGTAAATAAAAGGCCATTAAGCGAACAAAACAGTACTAGTAGTGCCTCAAATTTTTGATCCAAGTGTGACATTCTTAAAAACAATAGAAACACTTCCACTTTTTCAACATTTTGTGGACCCAACTTCTTGCATCAACCCACGGTTATCTATTCAACCAAATTCACTTAGATCATTCACCTTTTAACACTTTTTGTGGTACTCTAGACACCAAATAGTGGATGTCATATTTAAATATATTTTACTCACCATATATGTCTTATCATGAATTTGAAATTATGTTTCTTCTATAAGAGTTCATTAATTTACCACATAGGGCCATCTTACTCAACACATGAACCTAAAATATTACATGTGACTTAGGAGATCTTTTCCTCTAATTCAAGCTAGTTATGTTTCTTTTATAAGATGAACATATAATGAAAATTTTCCTTGATTTAATTTTTTGATACATAGGACCTACATAACATGAAAGAATTTATGCAAATTCTCATTGAATTTTTATAGAGAATTTTGACAAAATGTTTGATCTTTCAATGAGAATGAGTTCCACATGTTTGATGTTTCAATGAAATTATTATTGTGTTCTATTGTAGATGAGTGTATGTAGTACTCCTACATAGATTACTTTTCCTTTCGTAAGATTATTGTATGAAGAAGTGGCATCCATATTTTTTCATTGATGGTGTTTGTATGAAAGACAATTAACTGATATTGACCTTAAGTTAGACTATTGTTAAGCAACCCTCAACTAAAGGATTCTTGGAGGATTGTGTTCAGGACTAAAAAATAAATTTCATGGGATTGGTTGTCTTTTGATATTACTAATGTGTTACAAATTTTGTGATGAGAAATTTACTACCATCCTTCATATCGTAGGTATACTCTCATCCCTTCTACACTTAAGGAATAAATGTTAGAAATTGAACAAAATCCCCCAATAAAATATTTTTGATAATCATTTTGCAATCATTTGATGATACTATTTAGATCACAAGTGAATAAGCATGCAAACAAGGTCATACAAGGGTTGAATATTTGAATTTATTATAATCTAAAGAATGTTTTTCATAGTTGATACATCATGGGTCGTACTTTGACACATGGCTAGCTCATTCTTGCCTTGCCAAATTCATGGAATGCACTACAAATTTACTATTTATCCTACCTTTGAAGTAGAGTTTTTTGACGAATTAATCATTTTGTGACGGAATTGAGTCTCATCCAATTTATGTTTCAAATTTTGATTTGTGATTATGAATATGTAAAATAAAAAATCAAAACATATTTCAATGCAAATGTCATCTAAACAATATGAAAATTCTAATTATAAAATAAATTAAATATATCTCAAAATTAATTATTATATATGTAAAATTTAAAAATCAGATTAATTAAAAACTAAATTAAATATTAAAATTATTCATTGATAGCAGAAAGAAAAGGTGTTGAACATTTTTCTTGTCTACCATTTTTCACGTTGGTGTTATCCAATGATTATGATTTTTGAGGCAATTCTTAACTCCAGAATCACTCATTTTGGATTAGGCAAGGGATGACGTAGCCGTCTGCCAAAGTATGACGTTACAACTTTACCCAAAACAAATTATCACTATTTATGGTTTGAAATAAAACTCAGAACCAACAAATCAGAATGGAACACCCGAATGGATTTCAATGACTTAGTTTTCCAAATGTGTAGAAATGATGAGAAAAAATTTATACGCAACTGTCATTAATATATTTTTGATACTTATAATTTATTAACTGATCTTTGATGGTTTAAACTTGCTATTATTTTAGCCATTTCTATATTTTGAACAAGATAGGAAATTTTGGATCCTCTCCTTGCACATAATCTAATCCACAACCTTTTATTTATAATTCAAAAATTTTTAGCTTTCCCAACTGACATTAAATTATAGTAATTACTTATTTTGTATTCAATGATTTAAATTAATTATATAGTGTTTGGTGTTTGAACTAGTATTATTTAGTTGGAGTTTTAGAGAATTAGAGAATATTGGACTACTACTAGAGTTGTTTAATTTTTAATAAAATGTAAATAGCTATTTTCTACTTTATTACATACTATTTTTCATGTAAGTAATATTAAATAAGAATATGTTATATAGTTAGATGATATACATTAATGGAGTAATTGATTATTGAAGAAATACATGTGAATTTTATGATAAGCTTGTGAATGATTTATGGTGGTTTATATATATGAATTATATTTTTTTATTATTTCCTAAAATTTTATTATTTGTTCGTTTAGTAGTTTCAAGCAAAAGGGTTTTTCCCAAAACTCATTTTTCCACATGTGTGCCATAGATTTTTAGGTGAAACAA
>VDFB02157394.1:0-76124 GCA_007258455.2 Sequoia sempervirens | reverse complement strand
CTCTCCCGCCCTCTCTCACCCTTCCCCACCCTTTCCTACCTTCCCTACCTTCTCTGACCCTTTCCCACCTTTGTTGGTAGTAATGCTCTTTCGAAAATGTGAAAAGGAAGACATAACGCGTGCGCGTTATAACGTGCACACATTATATCTTGCATTGGAAATCCTCGAGCCTTAGCTTTGGTATTTGCCTTGGAATACCAAGCCAAAGGCTTGGAGGGCATTTCCAAAGACCAGAGACGTGTTTTTTTCCAAATTCAACAAATTTTCACATAATCGGGTTCGTGCTCACCATCAAGATTGCATCTGGTTCAATATCAAGAAAATCGAAGACATGGGTAATGTTAGGTTCTTTATTAGCTTTCCAACGATGTAATTTTTTTCACTTTCTAACAATGTTAAACTTTTCATCCATAATTTCTTTTGATTGTATGTCTGTTTTTCTTCAAAAAGCAGTGTTTGGTATTTTTTTCGCTATAAATTAACCGTTCATCAAAATTTCAAATAAATTATGATTTTAGAAACTAGACTCCATTCTACAATTTAAAAAAAAAAAATTTAGAAAAATCTTTTAGTTTCAAAAAATTTGAGGGGAGCACGGCCAAAATTCTGCTTTTTAGGAAGTGCCCACTTAGAAAATTAATAAAAAATCAAATATTCATTAAAAAATTATCAAAAAATATCCAGTCCTTACTACATACTGTTATCTAACTTCTGACTGGAGCGATTTTAAAAATACTAAAAATAAGTCCACCGTGCTCGGGTCACACAAGAGTTGCTATGTTATGTTTTTCTAATAGAAACAACAGCAATTTGTGTGTCCCTCTTTTGAACCCCTTAATCTCAACCATTTTCAAAATAAATTAGTAGTTTAGAAAGTAAACTCGGAGCACTGCGATCCTTGTTTTTGTTCCATCAAAAATTTTTGAGTGTAGCTATCCTCAATTTCACGTCCAAGGTCAGTATTTCCTGATTTCAGAAAAAAAGTGGCCACTTAAGCCCCTTTTTTGGGAACCATCTTGGTGCACTTACCCAACTATGTTTTGTTAAAAGTTATCATTATAGCTGGAAACAACCTTGCTCTATAAACTGTTTAGTATGAAAACAACTTGCTTTGTAACTGTTTAGTAGGAAATAGTACTTATTCTAAACAAACAATGAATGTACATGTGTGAACAACTTTCTTTATAACTTTTTAGTAAGAAACAATATTTATTTTGTTCAAAACATGAATTTACATATGTAAACAACTAGTTCTACAATTGTTTAGTAGGAAACAATACTTGTTTTGCTTAAATGATGAATGTTCATATGTAAACAACTTGTTTTATAACTATTTAGTAGGAAACAACATTTATTCTATTCAAATAATGAATGTTCTTATGTAAACTACAATGTTAGAGAAACATAGAAGTGAGAATGCAATAATAGTATGCGTGAAACTATTATATTCATAGACTTGTTTTGTTTTCATTATTTTGACAAAGAAATGTCAAATGGTATACTATTGTAAGATTGCAATATGAATTACCAATAAGGGCATGGTTCGATGGTCAAGTCGCTTGGCTGTAGTGATGGCCACCAGGGTTCAAACCCTCGCTAGGCCAAAGTGCTCGTAGGCCTTGTGCTTTCGCTGGGCCTTTGTGCTTGTGGGTTTGGTTGTTTCTTGTGGTTTGTTGTACCCGGTTCATAGCTCTGGTCAAAAAAGCGTTTACCCCTAATAATATAGGTGCATTGCACCTTTTTAAAAGAAGATTGCAATATGAATTAATGATTATTTCATAATGTATGCACAAACTTTAAGATTAGTGGGCACATATATGTGTATGCACATATACTTCGTCTACATACATACACATACTTGTGGCATACCTTCTTTTTTTTAGTACATTTTTAAAAGGAAAATGCTTAAGATGATAAGTAGAAAATAGTTCTAATAATGATATGAGTGATATATTACTCTGTGAATCATAAATCTGATTTCAGTTAGAGTATAATTTAGTATTATGTTTCTTCTCTTGAAGACATTTGTGAAAGAATATTTTAAGCACCTAAAAAAAATAGTGATACCTTAGTTGACTAGAGAACCTATGTGTATTGTTGCTAGAGGGTAGATAGTTGTTATAGTAGAAAGTTACCTTCCGAGATGGGTGCCAAAATGGAGTACAGAGAGTATAGGTTTTCTTTACTAGAACCTATTGTTTGTTGTTGTTGCAACACATTTATTATGCTTGGCCAAGCAATATAGTTCATTACATATGTATCAATGAACTTTGTGATTTCACTCTCTACCATTCCTAGCATAGATCTTGCACTTTCTTTTCTAACTTGTAGTTAAAAATTGCATACATTAATATTCGAGCACTTACTAGATTCCACCTTGCAGATTGTTCTCTTGCTAAACTTTCTATGCAAGGTTGGGCATTCTTCAAGTCAGAAGAATACCGGGGAAGCTTAAGCTTCGTGGTTGGGTAGTAAAGCGCTTCAACCATGTTCGTGTCCACCAGTCGAGGTGGGCATTGAAGAAGAACCTTAGATTTTCACCAGACTATTATAGTCTATGATGTAACTTGAGGTAATTCATTCATGTACTCGATGGAAAATGTACTATGTAATGACATTGTGGCCTTAGGAGCCAAGTAAAACTTGATATTGTAATTTGAATTTTGAAGTGAATATAAGAATCTTTGATTCATTTTAAATGGAAATGTGTAGCTATGATTGAATTTAACCACTAGTTATGTCTTTTTAATTTTGAGTATATTCATGAGTCATTTACAATAATATTAAATAAGTAATAATTTTGAATGGGTTATTACAAAAATGCTCCAAAATTATAGCTACCTTCTAGATTTGGCAACCACTCTTTAGGTTCAAACCCTCATAGATATGGCCTCAAATGTCTGACCTGAATGAAACAAAAGGAAAAACTGACTTTCTTGAGCACTTTGGACATAATGGTAAGCTGAAATCTAATGTAACAAGCTCCCAAAAGTGAACCTACAATACAAATTCAAAAAAGGAATCCCCCCCAAAATTTGGTATTTCTATCAAGTTTTTTTATTCTCTAGATCATCATATGATGCAAGAGAAGAGCATTCTCAAATTTTCAAGGTTTACCAAGATCTCTCAAAGAAAGACTATCCAATAGCACTCAACCCGCTTTGGCACCATGCTAGAGTTGGCTATGTAGATACCCAAGATCTAAAGGCCAAATGAAAAGCACACAAAGAGATCAATATGCAATGCTCAAGATTGCAATGGAATTGATTATCTAAGAGTTCAATATGATTTACTTATGAGACCAAGTGGTTGTATAGCCAAGGTGAGACATAAGATGTCATAAGATTATGGAAGTGTCTTAATCTTACGATATGAGACAACTTATAATAACTACCTAGGAAATAATAAAATCTAGACATGACAAATAAGTCTTCTAGAAAGAATCTTAGTGTTGGGAAATTTTTGGATGGTGTGATGTCGTGCTGATACGTGGTTGTCATTGATGTCAACAATATTAGCATTTGATGTTCTAAGTGTTGTATATGTCAAGGATATTGAGAAAATTATAAGTGAATGTGTTCTAGGTTCCTAGTGGAACTTTGCAAGTCATGAAGGAATTACGTTATGTACGTAAAAGGTTAGTTGTTGTGGATCAAAGGGTTTAATGCTGAGTATGTCTAGATCATCTACCAGAAGTTTCAGAGGTCCGCATGAATTCATGTGCAAGTTGTGGTCTGACAGTGTTTTGCTGGTCTCTGTCAAAGTTTCTGAGTGAAGATTGTATGTTCCTGGTTATCTCAGTTGTTGCAGATGTCTCTCTACTATTTCTTGGTGTTTTCATATGTCTCTAGTTCATCCTCTATCTTTGTGATACGTCCACATGATCCGGTGAAGCTCATGAGTGAAAATATTTTCTTTTGCATGTCCAATTTTTCTTGTTCTTGGCCAACATGTTGATGCTAGCGTGTTGTGGATGTTCGAGGTGTGATTAATTGGAGTATTCTTATTTTGGAGAAGTGAATTTGGGTCCCCACTATGTTATGGCTGACCTTGGTGGGTGCACATTGAAAATTTAATTGTGAATTTGAGCCAACATTGAAAATATATTATTTTCCTCTAGCTGACTTTGTTATGGTGAAATCCTTGTGGCAGATATATAAGAAGCAATTGTGTGGATAATATGAGGAGTATGAGAAGTGTGGTTAGTGTACTGAGTATGCGTTGTGTGCTCTTCTGTGCATAAGTGTGAATATCATTGAAGAGAAAGTGTGTAGAAGGTTGAGCAAAGTATGCAGAAGTATTGTGCCTAATTGGAACTGTAATCAGGCTTGGACATAAGCCATTATCTCAGTTCAAATTTTTGGATGATTTTAATCTGAATCTTTCTATAAGACAATGATTCTTTAATTTGTAATTGAGCAGTGAGCTCTAGGCAATGAGCCTGAATGCATGTGCATTCCCCTTATTATTTTCCTTTATTCTTTTAATAGAGTATAATCTTGTGGACTGATATCCACCGTGGTTTTTCCCCTAACAAGGTTTCCAAGTAAAAAATATTGGTTCTCTTTGTCTCTCTAATGTGTTAATTACTTATGGTTAATTGTTTATTCATCAGATCTGAGATTAAAATTATGTTAAGTTTGTGAAGTTTAAATTTTTGTGACAACTGATTCACCCCCCCTCTTAGTTGTATGTCCTTTCTTTTTCCAACACTTAGGACCTAAGTAAACTTAACATGTGAATATGTCCCCTAAGTCCCTAGTAAGTGGATTAACTAGGCTCAAAACATTTATTCACACCAACAAATACATGGTTGTAATACATAAACATAAGGAGGTATTGTAGTTACAAAGATTCTATTTAGGCGTTAGCTTTGAGTTCAAATATATTAAGAGTAGACATGGCAATCAAAATGCTATTTATTTAGAAGAATCCTATATATCATACTCATGGAATGGATATTGATGTTCAATATCGCTTAACTATGAGATGGTTGAGAGTGACAAAGTCATGATATATAAGGTTGACACTTTGGATAATATTTAAATTTATATATTTCAATGAGTGAGAAACAAATAAGTTATGTTAGTGAAGAGAGGCTGTGATCCTTGCATCTTTTATCACCAAATTCATTCATTTTTAGTTTCTTATTATTTATTTACAATGCAAATTTTAAGTGAGAGAATGCTAGTATTAGGCATGTCATTTACCTTACAAATCATGTCTTGTTAATTGTAATTAATTTTATAGATGACAAATAATTTATGATCTTAAAAAATCATGGAATGGGAAAATAGGATTCCCACCTAAAGGCAAGGACATTATTTACTTAATATTTATTCTCTAAGATAGTTGGGATATTCTGTAAAAGATATTATGAAGAGTACACACTAATAATGAGAGGGGTGGTGAATCAATATCAGGAAAAAATTTACCACTTATTTCAAATCTAAAAATACAACTTCAAAAACATCAAGAAAGCTACACATGCAAGAACATAGGAATTATGTGGAAAAACATTAAGGGAAAAAACCATGACAAAATATTGCTTTTATTAACTTTTTACAAACTATAGGAAATAACCCACATAAGATACCGATCTTACAAACGTGAGCTCCAACTTACTAAAAGCACCAACTCACTTTGCACACCAACTCAGTATGATGCACCGACCTCCAATAAACTCTACTTGAAAAAAAACTCTCTGTACTCTGCTCAATCTCTCTTCATAAATTTGCTCTTCATTCTCTACTCATCGACCTCTATCTCTAATTTTCAATCACTAAAAAAACTTCCTCTCAAAAACTTTGCATTAGTTCCTTTCAAATATGCTTCCTTTCTCTTATGAATCTGGCATGAAAATTGCTTCAAACAACTAATTTTCTACCATATTGAATATGAATGTTACATTAAAAAGGATAAAAATTGGGAGTTATAGAGAATCTTTCTAATTTGAATAAATTATATGAGAAGGAATTAAAAACCTCATAGAGAACCTAGATTTATGTATTTAGTCAATACAATAGTTATGCTAGAATCTATGCTATGTAAAAGAGGTGTAAGATATGTAAAGTGAGTTATATTCTATTATGCATTGTTTGACTATGATTATGAAGTGTTGGATGTTTGCTAGTGGCTCATAGTTTTGAATCCTAATTTTGGGATACCACTTGGTGGTTTATTATTTTTAATTCTATATAATTGAGGCATGGGATAGAGGTTTGTAAGGTTGTTTTGTAGGTATTCTTATTCTTCCAAAATTTTGTTAGTCGACAAAGGATAAGTGGCCTCATCATGTATATCTATATTCATCATGTATTTATAATATTTTCTTCTTTATTCTCATCAATGTTTTATAATCTATCACATATTTAATTAGATTGAAACACTTCAAAATTAATATTCTTATTGCACCACTCACCCTATATTAAAGAATATCAATCATTTTTTTTGGATCATTAATTTATCATGATTAGTGTTTGCACTTTAATTATTTTTTACATTTGATCCTTACATGCTTTCCCTCCTTTGTGATTAATCGTTAGATAATTAATTATCTATACTTTTCCTACCCTACTTATCACATTTGGTTCCTATTTGACTATTCTTTATGGCATATTATTACACTTGTTACATTGATTGATATTTTTGGACTATTTTACATCAAGTAAATATTTATGTTCAAGGATGTTGCATTCTTCCACGAAAGTGCTTTATAACACATAAAATAATATTGGTCACTTAAATACTCCCATATGTTTTTTTATATCTCTAGGTCATTCCCCTAGTATTCCTTAGTGTCCCTTTTAGCTCCTTGAACCTAATTAGACATTTATGTGCTTTACATATGCAAATTTTATTGGTTTTTATCATTTATGACAAAACCACCACTTTTATTAAGTAGAAATCACATAACTAATATAAAAAATATGTGAGAACCTAGTATTTTTTCTTTTAATGCGAAAATCTTAAAATAATCATGATAGTATTGAGAAATGTATATCTATTAAATTTGTAGTTTTATTCAATTATAATGAAAAATTATTATTCATCTTCACCTCCCCCTTGTTGATTACTAAAAATTTCCCACCTAAATAAAACTTTTAATGTCTTTTTATCAACCCCCAAACCTCATTTTAAACTTAGTTTCATTCTCGTTTTTCTTTTTAAGTCCTCTAATTCAAAAAATAAACTATTTCCTTTTGTAGTTATCTCCTTTCCTATTAATCTATTTTCTCTTAACAATTGAATAAGAAAAAGTACATACTTTATTAAAAAAAAAATCTTGCACACGACTAATGCTTATTCACTATGGAAAGTAAGCAAAAGTCACAAACAACAGATAGAAAATGGAAAAAAATTAAATCAAGGTTCATTGTTATGCTAACATAGTAAGAATATTTGGAAATCAACATCAATAATTTTCTATTCTTCCTCAAAATAAGAAATCATAATTTTTAGCTTCATATACAAATAAAAGGTTTTTGGATATTCCTCGATGTTCCCGCAATATTGGTTTACAATTTTTGGCCAAACTGGACATTGAGCTAATTTTTTCTAACTAAATCTTTACTTTCAAGCACCTATAGTGGCTAAACCATGAGGAATTTGAAGATGATGCAAACTAGTGATTTGTGAAATTTTGTTTGTAGATTCTAAATATATTTCTTTCAAAAATTTTGGAATCATATTTCACTTCTTTTTCCATCTCCTTCGAAAACTAGTTTTTTTTTAGTAAACACCATTTTTAAGGAGTTCAATGCTCACCGTATAACACAACCTTTTTTCCATGAAGGAAATTTTTTTAAATTTTTTCGAATTTATATTTGTAACTATGATATCTAGTGCTTCCAATTGGTTTCATAGTGTTTTATTGAATATTTTTTCCTTAATCAAGTTTCAAAGTCAAACCAATTACAATTCAGAAATAGGCAGATTGTATCACACACAACTTTTTTTGTATGTATCAAAACTCTTTTTTTTTTGTTGGATCAAGGAATTCAATATTTGGTGTACTCATATTTTTAAAAAAAAAAATTGATAATCTTCTATTTTTCCACATGTGCAGAACAGAGAGCTTCATTTTCGATGAAAAACCTACATTCACGAGAAATAAAAAATAAATATAATAATTAAATTAAATTTATTTAAAATTATACTTTTTGGGAAGCTTATAATAAGGACTGCATACTTACAAAAAATAAATTTTAAATGAATTCAGTTGATCCCTCAAAAGGTAAATCAAAAGTGGTTTTTTATCAGCATTTCGATAGGTGTAAAGGAGACTCCGTTATAGGTATGGTTCAAAACTAGCGGGGTTCTATCCAAGGGGTTTGATCTAAGGTAGTTTGATCAAAACATCTTCAATTGGAATGATTTAAATGAAACTTTTTAAGGATTAAATCATTATATTTTCTAAAAATATGTGATTTTAGCAAAAATCATAATCTCCCAGAAAATTGTAAACCAACTTTGTGGGATCACCCTCTTGCAATACCCTAGCACAAGCCTAGACCTTTCCCTAAATTCAAGAGGGAATATTTAAAATCTTCCCCCTTCTAAGTTCCAAAGTCTTCAAGAAGATAAAAATTAAAGAAGAGATAAAAAAAGAGGGCCCAAATCTCATTCTCAATATAAGAGAACTCTAGAAGGCACTATTCTAGAATGGACAAGAAAATAAGGTTGAACATAGAAATAAATTTGTATCCAAGAGGAGGTGATTGCTATCCAAATCTAGAAAATATTAGTCTTCTCTAATAGGTAAGTTTTAAAGTCTCATATTCTTTCTTTATCTTATTAGAATGGATAAATGACCACTAGCAACGTGTCTCTGAGTTTTATTATCTAGACAAAGGCTCTTTTCTCAATCTCATTTTTGGATAAAGAAATATAAATATGGTTATCTAATTTGAGGCACAGTTCCTTAAGGGATATGGTCTGTCTCTTAAGAATTGGACCCCAAACTTTGATCCCCTCAAAGATAAAATTTTAAGGGGGCATATGGATTCAATTTTTACACTTACCTCTAGAATAGAAGTTCCCCTAGGTTCTAGAATCTTTGAGTAACTCTTTGGGCCCCTTTATTTCCAAATTCCTAATTAAAATAACTATCCTTTAGGCCTAATGGAGCATTTGAGAGTGGTGTTGGGCGAGAAACATAGGGGTTTTAGAGGTTTGAGTTCAAGAGTAACGATGGCTGGGAAATGAGCAGGATTCAGTGGTTTATGTTCTGCAGATGATGATGGGAGTGGAGACGACGAGGATCTAGATGGAGGCTTCTTGTCGGTGCATGGCCTGAGGGTTTTTTTTCCCTTGGATTCTCAATGTTGAAGTTATGGGGGTGGTCTGATCTAGATTTCACTTTCTCCCCTATGGGCTTCTGCTGGGTGTGCCTCTCCTTGCTCTGGATGTAGTGGTCCACACCCTCCTTTTGTTAAGGTTGGTTGTTTTGCTTTGGTCTCTTTGGCTGAGGCTTGTTTTGAGCACCGAATATGTTTTTTATGCCCAACATGTGGTGTCTAAGTGGTCCTTCTGTTGGTGCAGTCGTTGTTGGGCCTATTTTCTTTGCATGTTCTTGTCATGAGCAGGTGTTGTTGTTTTCGACCTGTTCTAGTTGCTTGAACACTTGTTGTGGCTTGCAGGGTTCTATGGCCTTTGGAACCTCCTTTTTGTTGGTCCAATCTAGGCTAGTTAGCTTTCTCTTACTTATGGTTGCTCCTAGTTATGGTTATAATGCTTGGATTGTTTCATGTTGGGAGTGTCTTCGTTGCTTGGGGGCTGGGCTTGTGCCCTCTAGTTGTAGTACCCTTCCAGTTACTACTATGTGAATCAGTTTATTTGTATTTGTTTGTTAGTCATGTAGTTGTTTTGGATACAATATTATATTGCCTCTACTTACGACATTGATGTTATACTAGTTGTTGAACCCTGTGGATGATTTATTGAATAAAAAGATTTTCTGGTTAAGTTTGTGTGAAGATATTATGATGGATGCATGTACGTAGTGGATATGTAGTTTCTAAGTTTTAATGTGATAGATTTTTATGATTTAATGATGCTTGTTGGTCCTGGTGAAGAAGATAGTGCAACACTACTCACTTGTGAGTATCCTGTTGCGCCGCGATTCTTCTTCACGGTGTGTTTTCCAATATGTGATAATATGTTTAACATGCGATGTTTTATGCAGATTCAGGTACTGGGTATCGGCTCTACCTGCTTGTCAGGTCTGAGCATACCCTAATCGAATTAAATCATGTTGATTCGGAGATAGTGTCTGGTCCGTGTTTAACCATCATTCTTCGTTGAATGAGTACCCTATTGTCGCCCGTTGTCATTTGTTGTTTTGGTTTTGTCGTGTCAATTTAGTCAGTGTTATTTTATTTGGAAATTAATTACTATTTTACTTAGTTAAATGGCTAAATTGTTAATATATTTGATTAAATGCAAATTTGAATAAATATTAGAATAAACGTTTATGTTATGTTTATTGTTTAATTTATTAATTTAAATTAAGCAAGTCATTAAATTAAAAGAGAATGTGAAATTTGTTAAAAAGAATTTATTTAAAAATAATTAATTAATTACTTGTGCAAATATGTTTTATATGAAAAGCAAGAATTTTAAAAAGAGTTGATTTCAAAAGTTAAAATATCCGAAAACTAGTCTTGAGGGAAAATATCTTGATATTTAAAGTTTATAACTGCATGAGAAAATTTAGGAATGGATTATTACGAACAGTCAAGTTGTAACTTGAGATAATAAATTTGGATTAATTAGCCTTTAGAGGAAAAAAATTCATTCACGGGAAATGGTAGGAAGAATTTGTACGGTAGCAACTTTGAGGAGATCTTTGGCACGACAATTCTTCTTTTAAAAAGTTTTCAGTTAGTAGTTTTGGAAGGAGGTGGCTCAACGGTTTCTAATTGTAGAGATAATTTAAACAAAATTGAATTGGATTCCATTGTTAAGGATTTGGTGATTTTGGGCAGAATTGACAGGAGCATCAGGGTTTGCTTCAGCTAAGCTTATTGCTTAAACAGGTTTTCTTCTTGAATTTTAAACTCTTGTATAAATTTTGAGAACATGATATTGTATTTTATTGTTTTGAACAGAATTACCCTGTTTAACCTGCACAAACAATTAAGAAATGAGTTAGAAGACTGTTAGAATATTAAAAAAAATAAAAAATAGAAATTCTGTAACTGTATGATTCTATGACTGAAACTTGTTTCTTTCTAATTCAGCGGTAGAAGGTTTAGTAAATAACATGTGGGATCTAGAGAATATTCTAATTGATTCATTTTACCACCATGATGGAATTGTTATATCAACCGAGAACCCTTTTACTATACAATTCCCGAATTTAAAAGAAATGTTGTTAGTGTTGCTTATCATTAATTGGACAATCTGTGAATATTGCTTCCATTATTTATACCCCTTTTCTATCTGTATCATCTTCTTTGGTGCATCCACATTAATTTGGGGTTGATTGTTGATAATACTATTTCTTGAAATCTTTGAAACTCTACGACTCATCATATTCTCATTCTATGCCCTTAGGTGTTCTGGATTCTTAAATTGAGAATATTCTGATTTAAATTTTGGTGCACCATCTCTCAGCAAATGCCCTGGAATTTTAAATATATAGCGGCTATTGAAACATCTGTCTTTCAATTCTTTTAGTGCAGTTAGAGATACCCTTTTTAGTTTGTTATAGACTACCTTAGTAAGTTTATACAGAGTCTTGGTTATCATGGTTAGAAATTTTCATATGGATTTGGTGAGCAGCCATTTCTCAGTGTGGCGGTTTCTTATTCTAACAGTCTAGTTCATTGAATATTAATGCTTAGATATCTATAAAAGATCTATGGAAATAGTATATAAAGAAGGTGTAAGGATGCGTTGCCTAAATCTTAAAATTGTGCGTCTGTGTGCATGGGCTTTGACACAAGCTTATAGTGCTAAAGTGTTTCCTTTCTAAGTGCTTTATGGAATCAAGATTTTACAATAAATATAGTTTGTCTGGAGTTCTCCTAATGGGGTTAATCGTCCTCTGTTATATCACCCTGCAACCAATATACTCACTGTCTCTTTGTTCTGTTATTATGCAAAGCTATGTGTTTGGATAAGTATACTGGCGTTTATCATGTTTCCTTCCTACTCCATCTTCTTCGGAAGGGAATATTGGTATTTGGAATTACCGCCATGTATTTGCATTATAATTTCATTTCAAACACAATCTATCAAACTGTGGAAAATAACTTCTCATATTTTTCTTTAACCACAAACTTTTTTAACTAGAGATAGTCTGACTCCCATGTCGTCTTGCATGCCGTCACTATCCAACAATTATCCTGTGAACAGTAGACTGTAAGTTATTTCCTGAATTTTAGATCATTGTGTTGCATTGGAAACGTCTCATTCTTCTCCATTTCATTCGGCTTTGAGTCTAGTTACACTTAAACGTCTTCATCTTAGGCGATAAATAAATTTTGCAACTTCAGTGTGTATTTTGGAGCTATCTCCAAATGCTTTACTACTACCTTATCCATAATCAACCTTTACTTCGACAGGGAGCTGGGTATATTGCCAATCTATATTAGGAAGCAAATACTTTTAAAATCAATGAGACTCTTTTCTCAGCGTCACTTAATATCTTGAGAAGAATGGACGTTGAACTTAATCTTAGGTTGGGCACCTTTATAACATTGTCACCACCTTTTCTTTATTTGTCATTTATAATTCTTAGTTAACTGATTTCTTATCGCATGGCACATATTCTTTAAGTGCATGTGCAATAGTGTATGATTAGACCTATTTATATCTTACTGAAATACAATTAGAGTTAATTTTGAATTTATAATGGGAGTTATTAAATTGATCTTTAAGAGGTTATTTATAAAGGAAGTGTAAGACAATAGAAATAAGTATTTATGTTAAAATAAATTAATATAAATAAGTAGTTATACGAGATTTATTGTTACGGAGGAAAGATCATGGGATATCTTATTATCAAAAGACAATTATTTATATTATGTATAAAATATTATAATTTATAGCACCTAGATCTATTGGTGTTATATGATAAATAACATGTATAAATGTAAATAAATTAATTACGACCATATTATCTTTAGATTGAAGAAATATCTCTCAATTCTTTTATTTAAATGAGGATGGCTTGTAAATTAGCAATTAATGTCTTATCAACATTTAACTATTCATTTGTTTGATTTGTTTTCTAGAAAGCTCTTATAGAAGAATAAATATATACTTGGAACGCTTGTAAGAATTGATTAAATTATTTTATATAAAAGTCATTTAAAAATGATCATTGTGCTTGATGGTAGATAAGTATTTGTTTTCATTTTACGAATGTACTTTGGTGTTAATGAGTTCTCTATTTTTCTTGGAATAGGAAACGTAAATTTGATTTGTAAGCATATATTTGGTTGTACTATGGCTATGACCTATTTTAGGAGTTAGCCATGAGTGATCTATTTGTTATTTTTAAGGTATTGTGAGATTATGTGGTCATTCTGAACTTTGCTTTCCGTGCTTAATGGTTTTCCGTTGTATCGTGTGGAGTTATTTGTTTCCCTTGGGGTGTTTGAACTATTCTATGATTGGACCACGAATGAGATATGTTTTTAATATGGCATTGATGTATATGCATATTGGTAGTCCTTAGTGTTTGGATGTTGCGTCATGTTTCTAGGAAGAGTGGCTTTCGATAGGGGCCGGAACCCTAAGAGGTTGCCAGGGTAACCTATCGTGGGTTAGGTAATTCAGTGAAAACTTTAATAATAAACCTGGGGTTCAATACATAACAAAGATTAACAGAATGCCTCACCTAGTGCCTTAATGCTCATTTAGATTAAGGGTAGGTTGAGAAGGCCTGGAATGGCTTAGTCGTTTACCTTGTCTCCTTGAAAGGTAATTTGACACCACATGAGTTTGTCTAGGGGCCAGGAATCGGTAGAGACAGCCAGGGTAACTCTGGAAGAGGGCCCGTAGTCTAGGAAGATTCACCAGGGTAACTTAGAACAACTATGTGATGACACTCTGTCCTGAAGCATGATTGTAGTCCCTTGTGTGAAGTTAACTATTATATGGTTGTTGTCTCTAAAATCTTATGATGTATATACTTTGGTTTAATGTGGTCATGTCATTATGTGTAGTCAGCCATGTAATGTAAAGTATGTTCAATGTTCTGTGTTTGATTGTCCTCTGGACCTGTCCCTATCTCCTAGCACGGAGGGAGTGGACCTTCAGGTTCCACACGGTTGGGTGGAAACCATGCTACACTTTCATTGGATACTCTTACTAATGACATTATACTTGTAGTTGGTTCTTGATACTTCGATGATCGAGACACTAGACGCAGATCGTGTTCGGATGTGGATATTTGATATGAGGAGATCATTTCCCTTATTGTATATTTATCTCATGCTAATGAGTATACTCTTTGTACCATCATTATGATGTATCGAGATCTTATGAGAATCTCACTGGATGTAATCAGAATTTATGAATATCTTGAATTGTATAAGTTTTGAAAAGTGGTTTATTCATGAATATGATTTGTACTTGTGTTTATGACTTTAATACTATGGTGTTATGTTCCTAATTATAATGTTTAAGTAACGTCGTCTTGGAATCCTTAAGACATTTTGTATAAACGAATGATTTTAAAAAAAAAAAAATTCTGATAATTCATTACTTTATGCATTAATTTATTAGATTCCTTGGCGGGGTGTTACAGATGGTATCAGAGCACTAGGTTCTAACACTGGGTACTATGGATATCAGTAAGCCCATTACGTTGTCGTTAGTGTTAGACTCTATAGTTCGTATTATCTTATTGTCTTCTACGTCATGTAATTAAGACGTGTTGGAAGTCACTCTGCACCACATGAAGATTACTGATTTAGCCTGAAAAGTTCCCTCCTTCCTCGTTAGGTGGCTAGAGTCTAGTCACACAGTGATGTATTGTACTATTTTGAAGATTGTGGACTTTGTTATAATTTTTGTTGATCATATGTTGATTGTGAAGGTCGACACCTTGTTAATATTTGATTGTGATAGTTTAGCCACACCTTGTGATCTTGTTACATGTGACCCTAATGGTTACATTTGATTTAGTGTTGACATTGCGCGCATTTCTTATTTTAATGTTGAAATTGAATTTCATTTAATATTTATTTATGACTTTAGTGGCTGAATTATTTTATCTTTATCATTTTCAATGTCAGCCATGTGTCGTATTGTGATCCCTCTCCAAGGATGTAGGATACTGACTTGGTGAGCGTTTACGAGGAAGTAGACTTAGGGAACCTTAGGGTAGGTGTATATGAATAATAATTATGTTAGTTATGGTTATAGTACTTAGAATCTTGAGATTTGTTCTTTCCCTTTTTCTTGGTTCTTTCCTTATATCTGAGATTTGTTCTATGAGGTGTTGTGTAGGACCATTCCTAGGCATCAAAATAGAGGTCATGGTCGAGGATGAGGTGGTGGTTGTGGGGCTAACTGCCAGAAAGTTTATCATAAAGGTGTGGTCATCAAAGAAAACTCCACACCTGAACCTCTATCTTGTGAATCTGATGACGAGACGTTGGCCCAAGCTCTCTCTCGGGTTAAAATGGAAAAAGGGAAGAAGATTGTAGAATTGGGACATCCAATTAAAGTGAAGAAACCGTCTGTTGTTTGGAATTGGCCATTTGGGTGTGGACCTAATGCACCTACCCTCTCTAAGGAAGAGAAGGAAAGCCATTGCATACAGCCTTCCACTTCCATAAAGACAATTTTGGACTCGAAAGAGGATCTTGAGGAGTGTCCCCTATTCGATGGTGAGTAGTTTGGTAGTGGAGGAAGGGATGTAGTGATTCTCTTTCTTGTTGCCTTGTTAGACTGAACTTGTTAGGTTTGTGATGTGCACTTTACACTCTTTATGATATGTTTATTGTATCTATCTTGCGGCTTCCAGGAGTAAGCCGTATCCTAGGGGGGAGGATGTAGTACCCTTCCAGTTACTACTATGTGAATCAGTTTATTTGTATTTGTTTGTTAGTCATGTAGTTGTTTTGGATACAATATTATATTGCCTCTACTTACGACATTGATGTTATACTAGTTGTTGAACCCTGTGGATGATTTATTGAATAACAAGATTTTTTGGTTAAGTTTGTGTGAAGATATTATGATGGATGCATGTGCGTAGTGGATATGTAGTTTCTGAGTTTTAATGTGATAGATGTTTATGATTTAATGATGCTTGTCGGTCCTGGTGAAGAAGACGGTGCAACACTACTCACTTCTGAGTATCCTGTTGCGTCGCGATTCTTCTTCGTGGTGTGTTTTCCAATATGTGATAATATGTTTAACATGCAATGTTTTATGCAGATTCAAGTACCGAGTATCAGCTCCACCTGCTTGTCAAGTCTGAGCATACCCTAATCCAATTAAATCATGTTGATTCGGAGATAGTGTCTGGTCCTTGTTTAACCATCATTCTTCATTGAATGAGTACCCTATTGTCACTCGTTGTCATTTGTTGTTTTGGTTTTGTCGTGTCAATTTAGTCAGTGTTATTTTATTTGGAAATTAATTACTATTTTACTTAGTTAAATGGCTAAATTGTTAATATATCTAATTAAATGCAAATTTGAATAAATAATAGAATAAACGTTTATGTTATGTTTATTGTTTGATTTATTAATTTAAATTAAGCAAGTCATTAAATTAAAAGAGAATGTGAAATTTGTTACAAAGAATTTATTTAAAACTAATTAATTAATTACTTGTGCAAATATGTTTTATATGAAAAGCAAGAATTTTAAAAAGAGTTGATTTCAAAAGTTAAAATATCCGAAAAATAGTCTTGAGGGAAAATATCTTGATATTTAAAGTTTATAACTGCATGAGAAAATTTAGGAATGGATTATTATGAACAGTCAAGTTGTAACTTGAGATAATAAATTTGGATTAATTAGCCTTTAGAGGAAAAAATTTCATTCATGGGAAATGGTAGGAAGAATTTTCACGGTAGCAACTTTGAGGAGATCTTTGGCACGACAATTCTTCTTTTAAAAAGTTTTCAGTTAGTAGTTTTGGAAGGAGGTGGCTCAACGGTTTCTAATTGTAGAGATAATTTAAAAAAAATTGAATTGGATTCCATTGTTAAGGATTTGGTGATTTTGGGCAGAATTGACAGGAGCATCAGGGTTTGCTTCAGCTAAGCTTATTAGCTTAAACAGAATTGACAGGAGCATCAGGGTTTGCTTCAGCTAAGCTTATTGCTTAAACAGGTTTTCTTCTTGAATTTTAAACTCTTGTATAAATTTCGAGAACATGATATTGTATTTTATTGTCTTGAACAGAATTACCCTATTTAACCTGCACAAACAGTTAAGAAATGAGTTAGAAGACTGTTAGAATATTAAAATTAAAAAAAATAGAAATTCTGTAACTGTATGATTCTATGACTGAAACTTGTTTCTAATTCAACAGTAGAAGGTTTAGTAAATAACATGTGGGATCTAGAGAATATTCTAATTGATTCATTTTACCACCATGATGGAATTGTTATATCAACCGAGAACCCTTTTATTATACAATTCCTGAATTTAAAAGAAATGTTGTTAGTGTTGCTTATCATTAACTGGACAATCTGTGAATATTGCTTTCATTATTTATACCCCTTTTCTATCTGTATCATCTTCTTTGGTGCTTCCACATTAATTTGGGGTTGATTGTTGATAATACTATTTCTTGAAATCTTTGAGACTCTACGACTCATCATATTCTCATTCTATGCCCTTAGGTGTTCTGGATTCTTAAATTGAGAATATTCTGATTTAAATTCCGGTGCACCATCTCTCAGCAAATGCCCTGGAATTTTAAATATATAGCGGGTATTGAAACATCTGTCTTTCAATTCTTTTAGTGTAGTTAGAGATACCCTTTTTAGTTTGTTATAGACTACCTTAGTAAGTGTATACAAAGTCTTAGTTATCATGGTTAGAAATTTTCATATGGATTTGGTGAGCAGCCATTTCTCAGTATGGCGGTTTCTTATTCTAGCAGTCTAGTTCATTGAATATTAATGCTTAGAGATCTATAAAAGAACTACGGAAATAGTATATAACGAAGGTGTAAGGATGCGTTGCCTAAATCTTAAAATTGTGCGTTTGTGTGCATGGGCTTTGACACAAGCTTATAGTGCTAAAGTGTTTTCTTTCTAAGAGCTTTATGGAATCAATATTTTACAATAAATATAGTTTGTCTGGAGTTCTCCTAATGGGGTTAATTGTCCTCTGTTATATCACCCTGCAACCAATATACTCAATGTTTCTTTGTTCTGTTATTATGCAAAGCTATGTGTTTGGATAAGTATACTAGTGTTTATCATGTTTCCTTCCTACTCCATCTTCTTCGGAAGGGAATATTGGTATTTGGAATTACTGCCATGTATTTGCATTATAATTTCATTTCAAACACAATCTATCAAGCTGTGGAAAATAACTTCTCATATTTTTCTTTAACCGCAAACTTTTTTAACTAGAGATAGTCTGACTCCCATGTCGTCTTGCATGCCGTCACTATCCAACGATTATCCTATGAACAGTAGACTGTAAGTTATTTCCTGAATTTTAGATCATTGTGTTGCATTGGAAATGTCTCATTCTTCTCCATTTCATTCGGCTTTGAGTCTAGTTACACTTAAACGTCTTCATCTTAGGCGATAAATAAATTTTGCAACTTCAGTGTGTATTTTGGAGCTATCTCCAAATGCTTTACTACTACCTTATCCATAATCAACCTTTACTTCGACAGGGAGCTGGGTATATTGCCAATCTATATTAGGAAGCAAATACCTTTAAAATCAATGAGACTCTTTTCTCAGCGTCACTTAATATCTTGAGAAGAATGGATGTTGAACTTAATCTTAGGTTGGGCACATTTATAACATTGTCACCACCTTCTCTTTATTTGTGATTTACAATTCTCAGTTAACTGATTTCTTATCGCATGGCACATATTCTTTAAGTGCATGTGCAATAGTGTATGATTAGACCTATTTATATCTTATTGAAATACAATTATAGTTAATTTTGAATTTATAATGGGAGTTATTAAATTGGTCTTTAAGAGGTTATTTATAAAGGAAGTGTAAGACAATAGAAATAAGTATTTATGTTAAAATAAATTAATATAAATAAGTAGTTATACGAGATTTATTGTTACGGAGGAAAGATCATGGGATATCTTATTATCAAAAGACAATTATTTATATTATGTATAAAATATTATAATTTATAGCACCTAGATCTATTGGTGTTATATGATAAATAACATGTATAAATGTAAATAAATTAATTGCGACCATATTATCTTTAGATTGAAGAAATATCTCTCAATTCTTTTATTTAAATGAGGATGGCTTGTAAATTAGGAATTAATGTCTTATCAACATTTAACTATTCATTTGTTTGATTTGTTTTCTAGAAAGCTCTTATAGAAGAATAAATATATACTTGGAACGCTTGTAAGAATTGATTAAATTATTTTATATAAAATTTATTTAAAAATGATCATTGTGCTTGATGGTAGATAAGTATTTGTTTTCATTTTATGAATGTACTTTGGTGTTAATGAGTTCTCTATTTTTCTTGGAATAGGAAACGTAAATTTGATTTGTAAGCATATATTTGGTTGTACTATGGCTATGACCTATTTTAGGAGTTAGCCATGAGTGATCTATTTGTTATTTTTAAGGTATTGTGAGATTATGTGGTCTACGTCATGTAGATGATGTGGTCATTTTGAACTTTGCTTTTCGTGCTTAATGGTTTTCCGTTGTATCATGTGGAGTTATTTGTTTCCCTTGGGGTGTTTGAACTATTCTATGATTGGACCACGAATGAGATATGTTTTTAATATGGCATTGATGTATATGCATATTGGTAGTCCTTAGTGTTTGGATGTTGTGTCATGTTTCTAGGAAGAGTGGCTTGCGATAGGGGCCGGAACCCTAAGAGGTTGCCAGGGTAACCTATCGTGGGTTAGGTAATTCAGTGAAAACTTTAATAATAAACCTGGGGTTCAATACATAACAAAGATTAATAGAATGCCTCACCTAGTGCCTTAATGCTCATTTAGATTAAGGGTAGGTTGAGAAGGCCTGGAATGGCGTAGTCATTTACCTTGTCTCCTTGAAAGGTAATTCGACACCACATGAGTTTGTCTAGGGGCCGGGAATCGGTAGAGATTGCCAGGGTAACTCTGGAAGAGGGCCCGTAGTCTAGGAAGATTCACCAGGGTAACTTAGAACAACTATGTGATGACACTCTATCCTGAAGCATGATTGTAGTCCCTTGTGTGAAGTTAACTATTATATGGTTGTTGTCTCTGAAATCTTATGATGTATATACTTTGGTTTAATGTGGTCATGTCGTTATGTGTAGTCAGCCATGTAATGTAAAGTATGTTCAATGTTCTGTGTTTGATTGTCCTCTAGACCTGTCCCTATCTCCTAGCACGGAGGGAGTGGACCTTCAGGTTCCATGCGGTTGGGTGGAAACCGTGCTACACTTTCATTGGATACTCTTACTAATGACATTATACTTGTAGCTGGTTCTTGATACTTCGATGATCGAGACATTGGACGCAGATCGTGTTCAGATGTGGATATTTGATATGAGGAGATCATTTCCCTTATTGTATAATTATTTCATGTTAATGAGTATACTCTTTGTACCATCATTATGATGTATCGAGATCTTATGAGAATCTCACTGGATGTAATCAGAATTTATGAATATCTTGAATTGTATAAGTTTTGAAAAGTGGTGTATTCATGAATATGATTTGTACTTGTGTTTATGACTTTAATACTATGGTGTTATGTTCCTAATTATAATGTTTAAGTAACGTCATCTTGGAGTCCTTAAGACATTTTGTATAAACGAATGAGTTTGAAAACAAATATATTCTGATAATTCATTACTTTATGCATTAATTTATTAGATTCCTTGGCGGGGCGTTACACTAGTGCTCTACTTTTGCAATCCCCTTGTCCGCCTTTAGAATTTATTGTGTTGGTGTGTCTCATGAGGTGGGGCTTTAAAGTTTTTATTGGCTTTGAGACCACTATGGAGCATTTTTCTCTCCCTGCTTCTACTTTTAGAGTTTTTATGGAGGGTAAAGTTTATCCCCTTAGAGTTTGGGTGGTTTGGTGCCCCTTTTGATTTATTATGCTCTCTAAGTGTAAGGGGTTTGTGTTTATTCTAGAGTTCATTTATCTTCTATCCTTTGTTTTTGTTTTCTCGATTGGGTTGTTTGCAAAGACTTTTTTCAAGACCTAGTTATTCATGGAGTTGGAGTTTTTTTTCTATTGCTTTTGTGCTGAAGTAGAGTGATTCGAAAGAGTTTATGCTGCTGGAGTTGTCCAAGGATGCTTTGGTTTCTCTAGCTTCTCCTTTTTTACTAAAGGATGGGTGGTACTCTAAGTTTCTCTCTTTGTCCCAACGAGATGAGCCCCTCCCAAATGTTTAAGCTTATGGCTCAGTGGTTTACTTTTGAGGCCTATTGTTTGTGGGTTTTGGTCTCTTACCATATTTTTCCATTGGGTGGCATGGATTCTTGTTCTGTTGTTGCGTTGGTCTTCTTGTAAGATCCTATAGAGGTGGATTTAGCTCCTACAGAGGTGGAGTTGGGAGGTGATTGTCTTTGGATTCCTCAGTTGTTGGTCCTTTTGAGGTGGATGCTTCTCCTATGGAGGTGGAGGTTGAGGGTGAAGGAGTTTTCAAGTGGTAGTGGACTTGGTGGTCATGACACTCTCTCCAATACAGGGGAGCTCCCTCCTTTTGAGTGGATTGGGAGTTGGTTTCCTAGTTTGAATAATGGCTTTTTCTCCAATGGTCCATTATGCTCTCTAACTCCCCTATTGAGGTGGGGTTGTTGGTGTTTTTTTTTAGGGGTTTGATGGTGTCTTACACCATTAAGTATGTTATCTTTCATGGCTTAGTGGTGTTATCCATGAGCACCTAGTTTGTCGATTCCTAGAAGATGCAAGCGGTTTCTCTGTATCTAGGGGTTTCTGGTCTCGGTTAAAAATTGGTTGTAAAAGGGTTTTAGGCCCTTGCTTTTTTGTTTGATGCAGCATGTGTATTCATGTTTATCTTTTAGAGGTTGTTGTTGGGATACTGTTGGTTTGTGTTTTATCATATTTGTAGATTGCTTTCATCTGTTAGGTTGATGATTCCCTTCAAAACTATACTATATTAGGTTTTGGGTCCCATCAAAACTTTTTTTAACCCTAATAAAAAACTATCCTTTAGGCCTAGCTAGAATATGCACTCTAATTGATGTCTCTAATCCCATCTTACCTTTCATAGTGCTCAATACCTCATTTGGTAGATAAAACAAAGAATAGTTCAAGTAGGTCTAGTGTCCCCTTTCTCCCCTCAAAATCCATTTCCTCTTGAAGAGGATCAATCAAGGTCCTTTAAGTGTGGGAAATACTCTTACCTCTTAGATATCACCTCCCCAAATTATAAGGATGCAACAAAATTGAGTGTTGCACTCACACAAACCTCACTTGTTGAACCTTTATATTCTCACCCCTCCTTGAGGTTAGATTCCCTGTCTAATTAAACCTAATAAATAGTAGTAGAAAAGTGATGTTCGTCTAAGGAAAAGGACCCATCCATTGAAGTTTTTAAAATATCTTGTTGAAAATATTTAACAAAAATTGGGAGGCAATTTTTTTGAAGAATTATTTGCAGAAACCCTAGAGGAAAGATCTTTCCTAAAGCCTTGTAAAAATCCCCCAACATTTAGATAGAGTTGAAATAAAATCTTAAATAGATCATGTTTACTCCTTTGAAAAGGGTTCATGAATGAAAGGAAAAAAACCCAAGAAAAAATAGTGGTGCGACTTCAACTATCTTAGAGAGATCCATTAAAAAGAGGAGAGCATTCTGCTCTCCTCTTGATCAACTAAGATCATATTAGGGAATGCTAGGAGAATCAATGATCCTAAAAAATGAGTTCAATAAGATGGTGGCTCCAAGAAGACAACTTTGATATAATTTTACTTCAAGCTTTGAAACTATCTAAGGTAAAAAGTAATTCAATTTTGAAAAAATGGAATAGACGAGATTCACTATATATTCAATCTTAAGGGGATTCCAAGGGACTAGTGATTCTTAGGAAATGAAATATAGTAAATATTGATTCCACAACCTCAACATGAAATTGGATGGTGGCAAGATTAACCAACCTTTATCTAAGTCTTTCCTTTTGGATCCTTAATATATATGGTCCTTCTCCTTACTTTTTGAAAAAGGTAACTATGGCCTCTTCTCTCCTCAGTTTTTAGATCCCCTAAAAGAATAATTGGTTGTTCTAAGGAGATATTTAAACACTATAAAATACCTCTAAGAAGAAAGGATGAATAATCCTACCAAATTAGGTGATGGAGGACTTCAAAAACTTCATAATAGAAAATAATATATTTTATTACCCCTTCGACAATAGAAAATTCACTTGGTCAAATAGGAGGAAATGTTTCTCCGATATTGTAGAGAGATTAGATAGGTTTCACATCTCTCAAAACTAGCTCACATATAGTTACAAATCCTATTCTATTCTCCTTTTCTCTAGATCTAATCACTTCCCAATTTAGTTATATTTATTTGAAGAAAAATCCCCTAAGAAAATATCCTTCAAGTTTAGATAATTGTGGCTTAAATGGATAAATATTTCTTAAGACTTATAAAGGAATGCTGGAGAATAACTCCTTATGTCAAAGGTTCCAAGAATTTTTAGCTCTATACAAAAATAAATTATCTCAAATCTCAAATAAAAAATAAAAAATAGTGCCCACTTAAGAAACATCTATGCTAAGAAATTAAGTATCTAACAAGAACTTTTTGACCTAAATAAAAATATAATAAAGGAAGGGATGGATTCCCCCTCTTTCCTAGGAGAAACTACCTAAAGGTGTTCTTGAAGAAATTATAGTGAGAGAATAAATCCACTAGAGGTAGAAGTCAAGAGAATCTTGGCTAAATAAGGGATATTAAACCATTAAATTATTTCATTCTTCCACTAAAATGAGAAGGCTTTCAAACTAGATCACCTCAATAAAAAAATTGATGGCTAGGAAGAAACTACCCCAGACAATATCAAAGGGGAAGTTATTATTTCTTTGAATCCCTCCTAAATAAATATTCTTATGTCACTCTTGCTCATTTTGAAAATATCTTGAATTTTATCCTAGTTATAGAAATAAAAGAACATAATAATGATAAATTAATTATTAGAAACTGGAGTTGAAGAGATGTCATACCCTCTTGACGTTGAAAAAGAGTGGCCTCTCCTACCACCTAATCGTAATGGTATGACCCCGTGGCAAGCTCATGGTATTTTGAAAAAATCAGATTCTCACCTACAAAATTCTGGTGGTCACAAACACATGACCTGCCATGGTTTTCAAAACCAAAGCTCCTACTAGAATGGTGGTTTTCATAAGATGGCTTCATTTCAACAACATTGCACCAAATCCCATTCTGGGATAAGAAAATATACGATGGATCCTAACCCTCCTGTGCAAAATGAGATTGATCGCAAATTGGGTGGCTCATCTTCAAGGAACACTCGCGATAGCCTTGCTAGGGGTAAATTTGGTGGTGAAATCTGGAAGAATACAACACCCAACTCTAGAGTTTTCAGCCATCCTAGCTCTTATAGTGAAAAAGGCTTCTTCTGAGAAACGGATGCTAGCTAATTCTTCTTCGAGAAACCAAAATGAGGGTTTACCATGTTCTGAAAAGGAGAAAATTGTTTATGGGGATGATCCCACTTCATGCCATGAGCTCCGCTAGAAACTGATCCTGTCAATCACTCTAAGCTTGGAAAACCAGGTATCAAAATTTGAGCTGAATGACATGTTCATTTAGATCTAGGCAGATGGCATGTCGTTGATGAAAATACGAACATAGGTGAAGGAAAATTGGTATGATTCTTTTAATCTCATGGTTTTTTCAGTTTCTTCTTTCTTTGTTATCTTCCAAAAATCTACTATTAAGAAAAAGGTTTTTAAAAAGGGACCCTTTTGGTGTAGAAATATATTTTTTGGGGTTTTTGATTGACAACCCAATATTTCAATGGATAAGCTTAGGATGCCTTAGCGACCTATAATTTTTTCATTTCCACATCTCCCCTTGGAATACTTAGAAACGATTTTGGTTAAAAAGATAGTGTCTCATGTTCGGGTTTTCTTGAAAAATGAATTTGAATTAGTAAATGGCTTGCCCATGCTTAGGGTTTGGGCTTTGATAAAAAAACCTAACTCTTTCCCTTGGACTATCAAGCTCCTCTCTTGCAAGGGAGAATGGTACCAAAGAATAATTTTGGATTTTGGATTCCTCTTTGTGGAAAGAGGAAAATATTTTAGTGGATTCTGAAAATTTTTTGTGGGTGGATCCTATGGATTCTTCCTCCCTTAGGGGGGATTTTGGGGCCATTTTTCCAATGAAAAAATGTGGCTCCACATTCTCTACCTCTAACCCTCCATGTCAAAATGATCCCTCTATAATGGGTATGTCAGAGGCCTCTCTCCTACCATCCAACCAACATTCTTATCCATGACCTAGAAATGAAACTAGTATTGCTAATAATCTCTCCCATTTTGAAGATATGTTAAATGGTTCATTAGAAGATGAGAAACTAATGAATATTGTCAATGAAGTATTTGTCAAAGTGGGGGAGGATTTTATCAAAGAATTCATAGATGAACTTATTAATGAGATCATTGAAAATAAGAATCTGCCTCCTCCCATCTCACAATTTGAAACAAAAGGGAGAATGTCATTGGGACAAGATACCCTTCTAGACCTAGAGAATATTTCTTCCTCTTCCATGGCTAATGTTATGTCTATTCCAATCTCCCAAACTGATTTTGAAGCCAAGGCTTTGGTTTCTCCCAAAGGAAAAAGGAGGCAGAAAACCTAAGAGAGAAAAAACTAAATTGGAAATTTTTGTTGGTATACAAACCACACTTGAACAAAATCTCAAATCTACTTCAAAAAAACTCTGAGGAATGGCTAGTCCAAGGTCAACTCCTCAAAATCATCAGCTTTATTTGGCTAAGGGGTGGAAGGCTTCTAAAATGAATCTGCAAACGAGAGGAGATGAAATCTCTCCTCAAGAAAAATGGGGGTTTTATCATGGATGTAGGGGCCTAAATGCCCCTAACAAATGACACTCAATTAAGTGTCAAATTTTAAGTACTTCTTTAGATATTGTTCTCCTTCAAGAATCAAATCTTTAGGTTCAGTTGGCCTCTAATGCTTTTGCTTCTTGGATGAACTGAGGCATATTTGCTTCTTTGGCTCAACGAGCCTTGGGGGGGTTAGTAATATTATGGAAAAAATGTCATGCTATGGTAAATGTGCTTGAGTCCAAAGATAACTGAATTAAAGCATCAACCAGATGCTTGAGAAAAAACAATTACTTTGTATTCTTTATGTTTATGTATATGACTATCTTCCAAAAAATGGAAACTACATGGACTAATAGGCGTAAGGACTTCAAAATTGCAGAAAGGTTGGACCGTTTCTTGTTATCAGAAAATTGGTTGAATGTTTCTTGGGATTTCTCTTCAACAATTCATGCCTTGGTTGGATCAGATCATTTCCCTATATCTTTATCTATATTTGAAGATAGACCAAAAAAGAAGGGTCATTTCAAATTTGAAGCAATGTGGTTTAGAGATTTAGAGTTCATACTCGTGTTTAAAACTTGGTGGCTTAATAGCCCTTTCATAGAGGGTTCTAGAATGTACCAACTTTGTAAAAAAATAAAATTCATTCAACCAAAATCAAAGTTTGGAATGTGAAAAGTTTTAAGAATATTTTCATGGAAAATAATAGGGTAGAATAGGAATTATCTAATGTATACGAATTAGTAATTAAAAATTTCATGGATACTTTATTGTATGAAAAGGAAAAATCCTAAAAGTAGAATTAGAAGAAATCTTGGCAAAAGAAGAATGCTATTGGAGGAAAAAATTGAGGGAAATTTGGTTAAAAGATGGGGATAAAAATACTAAGTTTTTCCATGCCTCCACAAAACTCAAAAGGCAAAAAAATCGGATTGTCTCCATCCAATCCTCTTCTAGAATCACTTTGGAAACAAAAAAGGATATTGGTGTTGAAGTTGTAATTTTCATCAAGAACCTCCTTGCACCAAGAAAGCCAAATAAGTCCCTAAATGATAATGTGATACTAAACAATATCCCCACATTGATTAAAGAGGAAAATAATAAATTTATGATGTCAGAATTTACCATGGAAGAAGTCAAAAGTGTAGTATTTTCAATGGCTACAAAAAAGGCTCCAAACCCATATGGCTTCACAATCATGTTTTTCCAAAAATGTTGGGATTTTATAGGAAGTGACATACTCCTAGCTTTGGAAGAATCAAGGAGAAACAAAAATTTCTTAAGATAATTCAACTCCACTTTGGTTTCCCTAGTTCCAAAAAATCAAATCCTACATCTTTTAAGGATTTTAGGCCTATTGCCTTGTGCAATACTATCTATAATTTTTTTTCAAAAGTGAGCCTCACAATTAGAAAAATTTATCCCTTCCATTATTTCAAATGAGCATGGTGGTTTCGTACATGGAAAAGTCACTCTGAAAGGAGCTATCTTGGCACACGAGGTATTACATTCAATCATAAGGGACATAACACCTGTCATTATCTTGAAATTGGACATGGAAAAATCATATGACAAGTTTGACTAGGATTTTTTGTTGGTGGTTTTAAAAAAAAATTGGCTTTTCTAACAGCTGGTGTAAATGAATCTCCTCTTGTCTGTCAGGTGTTAATTTCTCAATAATAGTGAATGGGTCCCAGTTTGGAAAATTTTCTTCAACTCAAGGGGTAAGAAAAGGAAACCCCCTCTCCGCTTCCCTCTATATTTTAATGGTAGAAGGTTTGAGTAGATCCATAATTGCTTCACGGTCCAATAGACTATGGAAAGGTATCTCTGTTAGGCCTTTTCTATTGCCAATTTCCCACTCATTATTTGTTGATGACACCCTTTTATTTGGACATGTATCCAATGGATGAAGCAAAAGAGATTAAGAAGGTTCTTACTAAGTATTGCACCTTCTTGGGCCAATCATTCAACATAGTTAAATCAAAGATCTTCTTCATTAATGTCAATCCTCTAGTTAAAACACAATTGTTAAAATTTTGGGGCTTCCAATGTGATTCTCTCCCATGCAAATACTTGGGAATCCCCTTCTTCTTAGGGAAAGAAAAACATGACTTCTAGGAAAAGTTTTTTTCTTCTCCATCTAATAGGATCCTGCTATGGAGGTCAAGATGGCTCTCTTTCGCAGGAAAAATGGTGATGTTAAAAGTAGTTTTGTATTCCCTCCCGATTTACTTAATGTATGTTCTGAAATTCCCACATGATAAGGGTATGCCTTTGTAGAAGATATTTAGAGATTTCCTTTGGGAAGAAAATGTCACTCAAAAGAAAAAAATACCTTTAGTAGCATGGGACTCATTGTGCAAGTCTAAAATGTTTGGGGGTGCAGGTTTGAGAGACCTCTTCTTGCAAAATAAAGCACTAAGCACCAAACTCGTTTGGAAAATATATTCTAAACTTGACACCAAATGGTGTCAAATCATGAGGCACAAATATCTAGATTCTCTAGAAAGAGAAAGGATTTTCACTCAAAGGGATCTCCCCTTTAGGTCAAAAATATGGAACTTAATTACCTCTTGCAGATTTGTCCTCCTCCCTCGTCTTTCCTAGTTCATCAATAATGGTGAAAAGGAACTCTTTTGGGAAGATGCTTGGAATGGACACCAACTACTCAGGCTCCATGGAAATCGAGGATAAGTAGAACTTGCTCTAAAGGCACTCTAGGGTGACAAGGTGAAAGACTATTTTGTAATTGATCCAGGGGATCCTCTACCTGGAGTTTAATGGAAAGACTTCAACTTCCTTTAAGGTCCTACACACTTGAAGGAATCTCTTAAGTGTTAATTGAAGAAAATAACTTTTTTTGTATCTGATAAACCGGATGAAATAATTTGGACTAAGGCTAAGTCAAGAAAATATAATGTAAAGGATGGATACAACTCTTTAACTTCTCTCCAAACCACACCTTGGCCCTTTAAATTTTTTTGGGGACCTGATGTCCTTCCTAAAGTTGGAGCATTCGCTCGGATGGCCCTAAAAGATAGAATCGTGTCTGGGATGAGATTGGATAGACTGGGAATAGTCCCATTATTTCCATGTGTCATGTGTGGTAAAGCACTTGAATCAACTGATCACCTGCTTATTGGTTGTGTTTTATCTCATTAGTGTTGGCCTTGGTTGATGTTGAAACCTGGTTGGATGTCCCCCTTACAAAATTCAGTCCTTAAGTATTTTCTAAGTTGGCCCAAGCTATTTCCAAATTCTAAATTTTCTTCTATTTGGGAAATCTCCCCTTCCATCAACATCTGGAACCTATGGTTGGAGAGAAATAACTGCATATTCGAGAAAAAGAAGTTAGAGTTGAATCAAATTGTTCAAAAAATTGATATTTTCATATCAAAGGTAACTTTATCAAGAATTTTTAGAAATGATCATTCAAACAAAATTTTCCCCTCTTGGGATTCTTTCATTGCGAGGAATTGGACATTTCTTAAGCTTCCCAAGTATGGCTCTATACAAATTAAGGGTCCTTCTATGAATAGAAATATAATTAAATGGCTTCCCCCCCCTTAGAACTTCATTAAGTTAGACTTTAATGGGGCTTCTAGGGGTACTCTTGGAAAGTATAGAGTTATGTAAGTCCTTAGGGATTGGAAAGGTAATTATATTGGGGAAATTTTCTTTGTACTAGTTGAAGGCACTAACAATGTGGCAAAATTCAATGCACTGAGAATAGGTTTGGAATTGGCAATAAAATTATCTATCCCTCAAATAATAATTGAAGGGGGCTCAGTGGTGGTGGTTACAACAATCTCAAATAGATCTTCAAACTCTTGGCATCTAAACTACCTCCTAACACATATTCATCTTCTACTTAAAAATTTCCCCCTTCCAAATTATGCATTGTTATAGAGAAGGTTAATGGTCAAGCAGATTATATGGCAAATAAGGCAATCGATGAATAGATCTCTTTTAAGACCTTTTAAAGGGAGGAGTGTGCCTCATTTTTTGCATGATTCTGATTATTTGTCTCATAGTGCACTCCCTAATAGGTTTGAATGGATATTCTTCACTTTTTAGGGTTGATGCCACGTTTTTCATTTTTCAGTCATTTTGATAATCATATGGCTCTAATTTGGAATTGCTATTCTAACGACTCATTAGTGTAGTACTTAAAGGTATTTGCAATCATAATAAAAAGATGTCTTGAAAGCATATCTTTTTGTTCTTTTTTCTAATATCCCATAGGGATATTGTATGTTGACTGGAAATGCAAGTTGTTTTCATTGGTTGATTAAATGGCTAACCTAGTAAATAAATATTTTGATACTCCATGCCCAAAATTCTTGGGCCCCTCCTCTACATTAATTTCCCATGAGGAAATGCACCTCATAGATGGTTGATGGGGAGCTGGGTGGTAGTGTACATTAAATCGTGAGAATGAGCAAGTGCATTGTTTAGAAGGAAAAAAATGATATCGACAGTCCGTATGACATTTGCTTTACCTAGGCACATGTTATAGCAAAATTTAGTTATAATGGCAATATGTCTCTTTTTCGAGAAATATTTGATTGGCAGATGTTAATTCATTTTTCTTGTTGGCTTGAAGGAAACATCCCCTTTATTATTAATTGATTAAATTGACAAATTTGGTGGCTCCCCAATTAGGGGCACTGATTCTTAAAAATACATGAATTAATATTGCTTTAATAGTGGTTTCAAACATTTGCGATAAATGTCTTGCTTGCTCGGGCATTGGTACTTTTGCAGCTCCTATTCATATAGGTTGATTATATTTGCACACCTTTCTTGTACAATGAGATTAAAGGTTTATTAATGAAACATGTGCGATCGCCCCTACAAGGTTTTGGGTTTTTTGGCTTCTATTAATATATTCTATTGTGGGGTTTTGTAACTGTTACCAGATTTTCACCCATAGGCTCAATTGGGTGGAGTATATTGATTTTAAACTGAGAAAATGAGGTACTTTTTATTAACTTTCCTTTATTACATTCAAATGCATAAATGAAACAATATAGAAAAGATTACAATTATAAATTAATGCATTCATACACATGCATGTAATAGAAGAAAGATTTTGATCATTTCATAAAAGAGTAATCTTTATTGAATGTAGAAATACACATTATCTCACACAAGACATGAGATTGACTTAGCTTATTCAATACAAGTTATGAACAATATATACATGAATAAGCAAGAAAAAAAAATAATGAATGTGTATAGAAGGAAAGTAACTAGCCATTGCATGTGAATGACTAGTTTTGATGTGTCTTTTCATCTTGTTGTTGTCCTAAGCTTCATTTGTCCCTTCTATCTCCATTCCACTCCTAGTCCTACATGTGACAGTAATAATGGTGTTAGAGCATGCTCTAAGCAATGACTGATTACAAACATTACATACACATTCACCCTATCCATGTAAAAACCAATCATAATGTGTATTAAAAAAGCTATGTGTACATTTTAGGTGTCCCAGAAAACCATTGGAGTCATCAAACACACCTAAAATATACATATTTTTTCTAACTTGTTTGCTTCATGTGCAGCTACTAGTGTAATCATGTGTTTGTTTTATTTTGTTTTCAATATGAGTGGGGAAAATGTGGCTCCCACGAGGGTTGAGCTCAGCTCATATAAAGCAATTTTCAGTAAAGATTACAATGCTCATAAACACCAAAATCAAAGATAATGATAGTCATGCAAATTGGACAGTTAAGTACATTCATGTGCTTTTTTAGGAGTATCATCAGAAGGAAGGTACAATAAACATTGCTTGCAATGAAGAACAATAGAGTAATGTCATACTAAGTGTCATGGGAGTAATGATGCTCATAGATGAAAGGATAGACTTCAAAATACAGTCTACATCATAAGGAGCTGACAAAGAAAAGCTTGGCCAAACAATGTTATGAGATTGACAATAAACAATCTCCAGTGCCAATATGATAATTATTAAATGCACATTGCAAATCTGTTCTAGTGTGTTCAATCAAGGAAACAACCAATATGTATATGCTAAGAGCAAGCATTCATAGTCTTCAAGATTTCTAGATAATATACATTGTTGCAGAATTAAGAGTCTGAAATGCACTATTAGTCCTCATTAAATAGATACGACCTTATTCAAAGGTATGATTTACATGAACCAGGACATGAAATTAATTTCAGAGGCCTGAAAAGACATTATTAGGAAGTTTAGGATAGAAATATCACTGTAAGTAATGACAGTTTGTTTGGCACTAAGATGGATTAAGAATTAAAATATAATAAGGTGGGAAGACATACATATATCTCAATATAAAAGCATGAAACTAGTGATAAAGCAGTCATCACAAAGATGCAACAAAGTAAAGAAGCATAGTCATCGACATCAAATGGAAAGCCCTAATAAGATACTTGATACAATGTGGGAAAGTGAAGTTTAGATGTTTACTTCATGTGCTCACTGAAAATTCTATTCTGGGTGTGGCAAAAAGGAAATCCAAGAAGGACAGTAAAATGTGAAACCCTTAAGCTTGCAAAGGTGATAGAAACATAGCAGTCCATAAAATTGAAATGAAGTTATAGTGATAAGCAAGGGAGAGGACAAGAAGATCACTGATGACTGTAGCATTATGAGCTATGTGCAAGTTTAAATTCAAAAACTAAAGGAAATGCAACATATCAATGTCTTTTAAAAGTAAACCAAATGTCATTATCATCACAGAGTTGTTTAGCAACATGGAATACATATTCAAGTCTAGGTGATATGAAAAATAATCTATCTATACTACACTCTTCAGAAACACTGAATGCTCAAAGGATGATTGTTATAAATAATAAATTGATGCTCAATGTTGTAAGCACAAACAAATGATCACATAATGAAAAGTCGGCCTTCTTCGGAGGTATGGTCTCATTCAAAGTGGGATCATTCCCATGTTTCACTAGATCATTGAATTTTAAATTCAACAGGGTGCAAATTTAAGTGTTAATAATTTTGGCACGCCCGGTGGGACACGTTCTTCAACGTCTTATGTTGGTTTGGTATGCAACCAACAGTTTCTAGCCTTTTTAGAGGAAGTATTTGCATATTTGGTGACTCCAAGTTTGAATTTATTGGTTTTAGCAGTGCCAGTTCTGGTTTGTTTCAAAATTATTGAAGGAAATTTTGTTTTTCTGGCTTTCGAGCTTCTTAAATAAAAAAAAGCATGTCTTCATTTCATGAAAACATGGTTTTTCACCCTCCATATCATGAAAATATTGCATATATACCCTCTTACCAGCCATACCAAGTAGAATTTATTGTTGGTTTTACTCCCAACGATCCACCAATAATAGAAAACCAATAAGCTCAATTTGTCTACCACCCACCCACTCCTGCTTAGTTTGCACATGAGCCTATTTTTGTTCAACAATAGTCTCAGCAAGATCATTATAATGTCAACCAATCTTAGAGGGTTAACATGAGTATCAAGAATATAGCTTCTGATTTTCAAAGACAAATGTTTGAGATTGAAAAGCAGCAGGATGAGCTTGCTTATCAAGCTTGTATTCAACAATAGGAAACAAACCCAACTGCTACTTTCCCAAATTCTTTCTTTGAGGTAGGACTTCATTTTCCAAGGTTCAATACATTAAGTTTTGAATAGAAGTATTTTTCTATTGAAAAGAAAACAAATGAAGAGCAGCCCATTGATCAGGACAAATTACTCCTCTGGGAGAAAATTAGAAAGGTAAATCCTTAACAATTAGCTATAAAATGTTATCAATTACAGTAGCAAAGGATTGCACAACAAGAAGATATTATCAAACAGTGTGGTGAGTTATTGGATGTTGATTATCAACAAGAAAATGGAACATTGGACCATGAACAAGAGCATATATCTAAACCTAACACCATTGTTCAAATGTAAACTTTGATATCATTGAACATATTATGAATGAAGATGCTAATCTTGAGCTTTATGAAGAAATTTGCAAAGGGATTATTGAACAGTTTTGCTCAAAGTTAGATGACAACAATTCAAACCTGCTTGAAGAGATTAACAACCATGATAAACTAGAACAACAGGTTCACAAGTTTGAACAAGTGTTGAGGCAACAAAAGGAGTGTGGTCTTGATAGAGAGGAATCCATTCTCTCAAATCAAGAAACCTCCGATGAACCTAATTTGCAAAATCTTCCCTGGCTAGAGGAGCTCCCTTTTGCTGTTTAGTGAAATTTGAACTTGATTTATCAGATGAAAGTTCATTTTTAGAAGCTTCTTCATTATTTGAAGTTTTTCCTTCTTTTATTGATGAGGATAATCTTGACTTTAAAATTATTTCATTGAGTGATAAAGATGATATTCACAACTCAGAATGCAAAAATTCTATATTTTAGATGCACCAGTTAGAATGCAAAAAACCCAAATTAATTGTTCATGCCACCAAGGTTCTAGCTAAAGATGAGTGCACTTATATTGAGGATAGACAGTTCATCCTACCTTTCTGGGAGCCAGAGGAAATCATAAAAATAATGAACAATGATCAAGTTGAATTTCGGAGGATAGAGATAGTAGTTCATGTGGAAGGTGGTGAAGATATATCACCTCCTAGTGAATTTGATCAAAAGCTTAAGGAGGATCTTGAAATTGTTGGATATACTCTTGTACAAATGCAGACCTTACCAGCTGTCTCTAAAAACCTTCCAGAAGCTGATGGTTTTGATGAGTTATTAGTTACCTTAGTGGAAGAAGATTGTCCGCTCACCATGGAAGAAGAATTGACATGGCAAGCAATTATGCAAAGCGAAGACAGGGATGTCATTACAAGTTATTTAGATTACTTTTTCTCCTGTTTAAACTTTGCTACATATCAGGATATTCATGAAAAACACAAAGAAAGAAGAGCAACCAGTAATGGCAGTTCAAAATTTGTTCCTTCTAAAGGCTATCCAATCAGATATTTAGCTAGTTTGGAGACCATTGAAGTATCAGAGGTCATGCTTGCACCCAGGCATGAAGATGCAATTGAAGTTGACTTGGAAGTAGCAGCTGAAAGTGAACAAGTTCAGCTCATTTTTCCAAGCTAGGATAGTGATAAGCATCATCAAAATTAGGTTACAAGTAAGCTTATTTGCATTTTTCATGAAACATTGTAGCAATCTATTGAATATCTGCTTGTGTTTCATATCTTTTTAGCAATACATTGTCATGAAAAGCATCAGTTGTTGCTAAGAAAGGGATGTTACTTTGCAAAGTCAGTCAGTGGTTTTGTTTGACCTCCTTCTTTGCTGGTTAGTTTAGGTTAGCATAGGTTTAATCTTTTAGTTGCATTCCCTAAGTGCTTTTTAGCACAACTAGATAGTTTCCCTTTCGCTATTTCATTTTCAATAAATGTCAGGGTGTGATTCATACTATCAAGTTTGAGTTACAAAAGTTTTGGATCTATTCTCCTAAGTCATGAGCCTAGTTTTTGAGTGACTTTGTGCCCAAAGATAGGTCTAGGCAACTGGTCAAAATGTTTAGCAAGCAAACATGCAACAAATGTCCCCAAAAATGTTACCGTATTTTCACCCATAGGCTCAATCAGGTGGAGTGTATTGATTTTAAATTAAGAAAATGAGGTACATTTTATTAACTTTCCTTTATTGCATTCAAATACATAAATGAAACAATCTAGAAAAGATTACAATTACAGATTAATACATTCATACACATGCATGTAACAGAAGAAAGATTATGATCTTTTCATAAAAGAGTAATCCTTATTGTATGTTGAAATACACATTATCTCACACAAGCCGTGAGATTGACTTAGCTTATTCAATACAAATTATGAACAATATATACATGAATAAGAAAGAAAAAAAAATAATGAATGTGTATAGAAGGAAAGTAACCGACCATTGCTTGTGAATGACTGGTTCTGACGTGTCTTTTTTTCCTATTGTTGTCCCAAGCTTCATATGTCCCTTCTAGCTCCATTCTGCTCCTAGTCCTACATGTGACAGTAACAATGGTATTAGAGCATGCTCTAAGCAATGATTGATTAAAAAACATTACATACACATTCACCCTATCCATGTAAAAACCAATCATAATGTGTATTAAAAAAGCTATGTGTACATTTTAGGTGTCCCAAAAAACCATTGGAGTCATCAAACACACCTAAAATATACATATTTTTTCTAATTTGTTTGCTTCATGTGCAGCTACAAGTGTAATCATGTCTTAGTTTTTTTTTTTTTTCAATATGAGTTGGGAAAATATGGCTCCCACGAGGGTTGAGCTCAGCTCATATAAAGCAATTTTCAGTAAAGATTACAATGCTCATAAACACCAAGAGCAAACATAATGATAGTCATGCAAATTGGATAGTTAAGTACATTCATGTACTTTTTTAGGAGTATCATCAGAAGGAAGGTATAATAAGCATTGCTTACAATGAAGAATAGCAGAGTAATGTCATATTAAGTGTCATGGGAGTAATGATGCTCATAGATGAAAGGATAGACTTCAAAATATAATCTACATGATAAGGAGTTGACAAAGAAAAGCTTGGCCAAACAGTGTTATGAGATTAACAATAAACAATCTCCAGTGCCAATATGATAATTATTAAATGCACATTGCAAATCTGTTCTAATGTGTTCAATCAAGGAAACAACCAATATGTATATGCTAAGAGCAAGCATTCATAGTCTTCAAGATTTCTAGATAATACACATTGTTGCATAATTAAGAGTCTGAAAAGCATTATTAGTCCTCATTAAATAGATACGGCCTTATTCAAAGGTATGATTTACATGAACCAGGACATGAAATTAATTTCAGAGGCCTAAAAAGACATTATTAGGAAGTTTAGGATAGAAATATAATTGTAAGTAATGATAGTTTTTTTGGCACTAAGATGGATTAAGAATTAAAATATAATAAGGTGGGAAGACAATCATATATCTCAATATAAAAGCATGAAACTAGTGATAAATCAGTCATCACAGAGATGCAACAGAGTAAAGAAGCACAGTCACCAACTTCAAATGGAAAGCTCTAATAAGATACTTGATACAATGTGGGAAAGTGAAGTTTAGATGTTCACTTCATGTGCTCACTGAAAATTCTATTCTAGGTGTGGCAAAAAGGCAATCCAAGAAGGACAGTAAAATGTGAAACCCTTAAGCTTGCAAAGGTGAAATATCCAGATGATAATGACAAAGGTGAAAAAAACATAGCAGTCCATAAAAGTGAAATAAAGTTATAGTGATAAGCAAGGGAGAGGACAGGAAGATCACTGATGACTATAGCATTATGAGCTCTATGCAAGTTTAAATCCAGAAACTAAAGGAAATGCAACATATCAATGTCTTTTAAAAGTAAACCAAATGTCATTATCCTCATAGAGTTGTTTAGCAACATGGAATACATATTCAAGTCTAGGTGATATGAAAAATAATCTATCTATACTACACTCTTCAGAAACACAGAATGCTCAAAGGATGATTGTTATAAATAATAAATTGACGCTCAATGTTGTAAGCACAAACAAATGATCATAGAATGAAAAGTCAGCCTTATCCGGAGGTATGGTCTCATTCAAAGTGGGATCATTCCCATGTCTCACTAGATCATTGAATTCTAAATTCAACAGGGTGCAAATTTAAGTGTTAACAATAACAATGCATTTATATTTGTGACTATGTTCAATGGAGTCCTCTTTCAGTGTATTTGTTCCTATGAGGTACCACGAAGTTTGTGATTCCATGTCGTTTACAAATGAGAAACTAAGAAGGTAAGCTTACTAATTTTGAGTTAAGTGAGTTTGGTGATTCTCTTCCTAAGATAGAATATGCATTCAAGGCTACTATCTCCGGAAAAGATAAGCAGAGATATGATCCAGGAGAAATTTCTTCTAGAAAAATGTTCAAGTATGAGGAGGAAATGAGAGAGATTGAAGAAGAGAGAAAATTAGATGAGCTTGAAGCACTTATTGTCAAGAGGGAAGCCAAAGGAGAAGGTAAGTATAAAGGAAAATTTCCTATTAAATGTTTTTCTTGTAATAAGATAGGTCATTTTGCATCAAGGTGTTCGAAAAGAGTTCCTAATCCAAGACCTAACAAGCCTAGATTTCAAAGGAAGTGTTATTATGTTGCTAATGAAGGTGTGACAGATGATGAATTTGATATAGGGAATGTAAGTGAGGATGAATGGGTATTTATTGCTATCAAGGAAAATGATCTAGTACATGTTGAATTTGCTAGTTGCACAAATGTGGAGGAAGCTCTAGCTTCCAGAGTTGAATAAAAAGATGAATGGGTGATTGACAGTGCATGCTCCCATCACATGTTAGGTGATAAAAGTAAATTTGTGAGCTTGGAAAATTATGATGGTGGTGTTGTAATATTTGGCGATGACAAAGCTAGTGTAATCCATGGTAGAGGATCCATGTCTCTTGATGGTAAGCATAATTTTGATGATGTCCTATATGTGGAAGGTTTGAAGCATAATCTCTTAAGTGTTGGATAGATGGTTGACAAGGGATACAATTTTCAATTCAAGGATGGAAAGTGTAGAATATTAGGGAGTTCTGGAAATGTGATTGCATCTGGTACAAAAAAAAAAGGTAATATCTTTCACCTGAATGCTGCTAGTAAAAGTTGTCCGATTGCTCAAGTTGATGAAATTTGGTTGTAGCATAGGAGAATGTGTCATGTAAACTTTGATAATATTATCAAGATAAGTTCTACTCAGGCAATGAGAGATCTTCCTAAGTTGATAAAACCTACTAATGCCATATGCAAGGAATGTTAGTTAGGGAAGCAAACTAGAGTTTCATTCCAGAGCAAACAACATTGTTCAAATGAAGTGTTGGAGCTTGTGCATACTGACTTGTGTGGTCCTTCTAGAGTCAAATTTTACAAGGATACAAGTATTTCATGTTACTTATTGATGATTATTCTAGAATGATGTGGGTTACTTTCTTAAGGGAAAAGTCTCTCTAGAGAAATTCAAGATTTTTAAGACTATGGTTGAGACAGAGATGGGTCTAAAGGTTAAATGTTTGAGATCATATAGAGGTGGTGAATTCACTTCCGATGAGTTTAATTCCTTTTGTGAAGAGCATGGGATAAAGAGACAATTATCTACACAATAGACCCCTCAACAAAATGGAGTTGGGGAAAGGAAGAACAAGACAATTGAAGAAGTTGCTAGGACTATGATGCTAGAAGGAAATGTTTCACATAATTACTAGAGAGAAGTTGTGAGTACTATTGTTTACACTCTCAACCGGGTACAAGTAAAAGGTGATACCAGTAAGACACCTTATGAGCTATGGTATGGTCATAAGCCTACTGTTAGATACTTCAAAATCTTTGGGAGTAAATGCTTTATCAAAAGAGATGAAGATATAGGAAAGTTTGATGCTAGCAGTGATGAAGGAATCTTTCTTGGTTATTGTACTAAAAGTAAAGCCTATCAATGCTACAATAAGAGATTGAGGAAAGTAGTTGAAAGTGCTAATGTCAAGATTGATGAAGACACGGTTAGACCGTCCAGAACCTGTGGATATGATTTAGATGATTATAATGACAGTTCAGATAAAGGAAAGAAAGTTCAAACTTCAAATCAAGTTCAGATCATTTTGGTGAATTAGGAAAATCAAGAGGAAGGAACTAGTGAAAGTGTAGAAGTGAGATTTCAAGAGCCTGAAGTTCAAGAACATCCTAAGACTCTAAGGTATGTAAGACTAAATCATTCAGAAGATCAGATTATAGGTGATAAGAACAAAGGTGTTCAAACTAGGAGAATAATTGCAGAAGAATACTGTTTGATCTCAAAGACTGGGCCTAATAGTCTCAATGAAGCATGCAAAGATGAACATTGGGTGGAAGTAATGAAAGAAGAGCTACTGCAGATTGAGAAGAATGATGCATGGATTCTTGTTCCCAGACCTAAGGACAAAAATGTAATTGGAACTAAATGGGTCTTTCAAAACAAACTGAATGAGCAAGGTGAAGTTGTTAGAAACAAAGCAAGACTGGTGTGTAAAGGATATTCTCAGATGGAAGGAATTGACTTTGAAGAAACTTTTTCCCTTGTTGCTAGGATTGAGGCTATGAGATTATTTCTTGCTTATGTTGCTTACAAAAACTTCAAGGTTTATCAGATGGATGTCAAGTCATCATTTCTAAATGGTGAACTGGAAGAAGAAGTGTATGTTGAGCAACCTGATGGATTTCAATTAACTGATCAGGGAGATATGGTTTTCCAGTTGAAGAAAGCATTGTATGGACTCAAACAAGCCCCAAGAGCATGATATGCTAGATTGGACAAGTATTTTTTGAAGCTTGGATTTAATAAAGGTACTATTGATAGCAATTTGTATTTCAAGATTGATCATGATAAAGATTTGATTGTTGAAGTCTTTGTTGATGATATCATTTTTGGAGGAGATGATAATTTGTGCATGAAGTTTGTTGATGAGATGCAGAGTGAGTTTGATATGTCTATGATTGGAGAAATGAAATTCTTTCTAGGATTGCAAATTACTTAGCTAGATAAGGGGATATTTATATCTCATTCCAAGTATGTGAAAGAATTTCTAAAGAAGTTTGGTATGGAAGATTCAAAGCCGGTTGGTACACCTATGGTGATCGGATGTAAGTTGACACAAGATGATGATTCTCCTAAAGTGAACCAAACTAGATACAGATCCATGATTGGTGGATTGCTCTATTTGACTCAAATTATACCTAATATCATGAAAGTCATATGCATTGTTGCAAGATTTCAAGCTGATCCGAAGGAATCTCATGTGATAGCTATGAAAAGGATTTTCAGATACTTGAAGGGGACAGTTGATTTTGGCCTATGGTATCCTAAAGAAGATGACCTTACTTTGAGTGCTTTTATTGATGTTGATTGGGCAAGAGATGTGAATGATAGAAAGAGTACCAGTGGTGGTGCATTTTTCTTGGGAAAGAAGTTGATTTCATGGTTAAGTAAGAAGCAAAATGTCATTTATTTATCTGCTGCAGAGGTAGAATACATTGTTGCTTCTAACAATTGTACTCAAGTATTGTGGATGAAGCAGATGTTGAAAGATATCAGAGTTGTGTATGATGAACCTATTGCTATATTCTGTGATAATTCAAGTACAATTAACATTTCTAAGAATCTAGTGTTGTATTAAAAAACCAAGCATATATCTATCAAGTTTCACTTTTTGAGGGAGAAGGTGAGTGAAAAGGAAGTCAAATTGGAGTATGTGCCCAATAAGGAACAGATTGTAGATATATTTACCAAGCCTTTTCTTAAGGATACTTTTGAGTATCTTAGATGGAAGCTAGGGGTGATTACCCTCCTAATCAGAATTAAGATGCATTGACTTGCATCAGTCTGTGCATTTCATAGTCATATCTTGATTCAGATTGATGTTGTGGTGGTTGCTACTCAAGGGGAGTAGTCAGATGTTCAAAAATGTGGTTTAGAGCTTGTGTGGAGAAAGATAATGTGTATCTTTGTCGTCGATGTCAAAGGGGGAGAAGAGTCATGTGAAAATTTGTGAAAGAGTTAAGGAGAAAAGAGTAAAAATCTAAGGGGGAGAAAGTGCTAAGAGAAAGTTGCGTTGATGGTTTTTTTCACATCATGTGTTGCCATCAATGCCAAAGGGGGAGATTGTTGGATGTTGCTCATAGGTGGTTGTCATTGATGTCAACACTATTGGCATTAATGTCTTTAAGGTTGTATATGTCGAGGATATTGAGAAAATTGAAATAAAATAAGTTGCAAGTTGTTAGTGATGTAGTGAAGTTCAACATGGTGGCTAGCTTATTATGTTGATGATTAGTGGTTGTGGATCAACGGGTTTTTTTTCGAGTATATCTAGCTTATCCAAATGAAGTTTCAAATATCCACATGAAGATTTGATCGAGTTATGTTTATCTATGTTCTGACAGTTATCCTGTTGCTTCAGTTGGTGTTCCTTAAAGAAGATGAAGTGATTCTAGTAATTTGAGTTGTTGTGGATGCTTCTGTGGTGATTCATGGTTCTCGTAGATGTTTCTAGATCGTGCTTTATCTGTGTTGTACGTCTGCATTGATCGTTGTGATCGTGATTGGTGATTTTCTTCTGTGTGTTCATGTTTTTCATGATCATGGCTGACAGGGTGATTGTAGCGTGTTGTGGATATTCAAGGCACAATTTTCAAAGGTGGTTCATGTTTGAGGATGTTGTTTTCGGTCTTCATTATGTTGTGGCCAACATTGGTTGATTTGCATTGACAATTATTTATGTTTTGGGCTGACAGTTTGTACATATTTATATTTTGTTAAAGTCGACATGGAGATGGTGTTATTCTCAATTTTGGATATATATGATCGATTGTTTATACCATTTGAATGCATGGTGTGCGTGAATAATGTTCTAATCTTTCGAAGGTAGAGACAAAGTGTGAAGAAGAGTGAGTGAGCGAGAAAATGTTTATGTGCTTAACCGGAACTATAACCAGGCATTAGCAGATGTTATTTTCTCAGCTCAAAATCTTCTAGATGTAATCCGAATGTTTCTGTAAGATAGTGTGTCTTCCTTTGGGTAGTAATCCTTTTTGTAATTGAGCAGTGAGCTCTAGGCAGTGTGTCTGAATGCATGTGCATTCCCTATTTTCTTTTATACTTTTAACATGTTATAATATTATGGACTAACCTCCACCGTGGGTTTTCCCCTAACAGGGTTTCCACGTAAATTTTTTTGGTGTTATGTGTGTTTCTGATGTGGTGATGGTTTATGCTTTCATGTTTATTTATCAGATTTGAGAATAAGTTTAATAAGTATAATTTCTATGACAACTGATTCACCCCCCCTCTCAGTTGTCTGCCCTTCTGTTGCCAACACTTGGGAGCCAAGCTTTCCTATAATACATATTAAAAAGAAGAATCTAGATGGTGTGTAATAATGCAAGAAAATTATTTGGAAAACTAGGAAAAGGAACCTATCTTCACCATTTATAACCCCCCTTTGGGCTCTAGAGTGTTTAACATTATAGCCAATAGTCATGATCTCATTCTTCATCACTTCTATTGGGCTATCCATAATGGAGAAAAAGAAAATTTATTGAAAGATTAGTGGAATGGGTATGCTCATCTAAATAGGAACACTAAGTTTCAATCATTAAGTTCCTCTTTGAAAAATCCTCTTGGGATCAAAATTTAAAGACTATGAAAATCAAGTGGAAAAATGGTATTCCTTTGGCAAGTTAGATTTTTTCTTGCTTGATTACCCTAGAAGACTAGAAGTCCAACCTAGAAAATATTCTAAAATCAAGGAAACTTTTGTTCTAAGGAAGAGGAAGAGTTACTTTGGTAGGAACCATCTAGTAGAGATTATATAGTTTGGGTAGGTTTCAAATCTATTTTACAAGATAATAGTGAGGATGACTAGATAAATTATATTTGTTGGGACAAAGATATTCTTCCCAAATTAAGGGCTTCTCCTGGTGCGCTAGTCATAAAAAATTCTCACTAGCAATCACCTACAAAAATTGTACATCCATCAAGATTTTAATTATGTTCTATGTGGTTGCAATTTGAAATACCTACACCATCTTATCATCAATTGTGCCTTTACCTACCATCACTTGAAATGACTATGCAACAAATTAAAATGGAAAGGAATCTTTCCCAACTCAACAAACTAGCTCTTCTAGAGTTAGACAAAAACTCATCAACAATCCACTTATGCAAGTCTTTGGATAATTTCCCCATCTAAATTGATTCGTATGCTATGGAAGGAAATAAATTTTAGAATATTTAGAAAAAAAATCCTCTTAAAATTCCTTTCTAGTGCACTTCTTATATTTTATTAATGTTTGAATCCATCAAAGGATCTACACCTAGAAATTTTTCATAAATTGGGATAATTGAGTCCTAAAAAATTGGAACCTCATTCTACCCCCCAACCAAGGGTTTGTCCCATATTTCCTCAGTTAAATCCATCTATTGCTTGAAATTTTGAGAAGCTCCTTGTAAGCTTTTTTTTATGATAAAATTTTATGGGGAATCTAGGGGGAATTTGAGGCCTTTAGGTGGTGGCATTGTTTTAAAAAATAGTGATGAATTGATTCAACTAGCAATGCCAAAAAAATTATAGGATGGCTCTAACAATGAAGCAAAGGGATAAGTGTTGCTTATTAGTTTTCAAATGGCTAGAAGAGATGGATTACAATAAATTCACATATATCCTACTAGAAATGATAGTGGATCCCAATTCTATGGCACCTATGGATCTCAACCCCTATTTGTATAGACAATGTGACTCATGGACGATGGTCTTATCCTTCTAGGCTACCTTCTTCTTCCTCTCAAGGGAATCACAATGGAGGAGCATCATGATATCTTGGCTAGCCTAGCACTGATAGTTTCCCTCTCCCAAGTTAGCTATATCTTGTGTCCATGCTTTGGGGCCCCCAAATAACTCTCCTAAAGAATAAGGTGTTGTTACTTTCTAGGAACCAATCAATGATTTTATGCTTAAAGATGTTTTGGGAAATCTAGATGATAAGGACCTTCCCCCTTCCAATTTTATTTTAGTTTCTTAAAATTTATTGGGCTTGGACCTATTTGTATTAATGTGTCTTTGTTATATATTTAGTCCCGTTAGACTTTGTGAGTTTGATTCTCTATTGCCTTCCCTATTTTGTGAATATTATAATATTATCTTTTATTAAATAATTTAAATAAAATATATTCATTGAAATAAAATCATATTAATGGTGATTGCATTCTTTTCATAATGATCTAAAACAAAAAAATCCCAACACATGGAAATTAAACATTTTATGGTTGATTTGGTTGTTGATCGGTTCCTTTTGGTAGCAATTTAGTAAATATATTAGAAAATTTAGTTATGATTAGATGGACATTTCAAAACATAACCAAGCTATATAGTTTCTCATACCACATCTCAAAGAAATTGTTGATGAGGACCAAAGGCATGCCACATCCCATTATGTCAACAAGCCACATCTCTCTTGTTGGTTCCATGTTTTGGTTGTTCTTGTATAACAACTCAAAAGTCTCATTAATATCTTTTAATTTTTAGTTCTAAGCATGTAAGTGCTTAAGGACTGGCCCAAGTTACAAAGGATCACCTAGAAATAAATTTTATATTCAAGCTTTGGTGATAGAACACGGATATACATCAATTATTAACACCCCTTGCAAGTTTTCATGGCCCCCAAAATTTACATGCATCTCTGACATTGATCTTGTCATTTCACTTGCAGTGAATTTAAATTACCAATTTTAAAATTTTCAAAATTAGGACCTAATTAAATCATTTTTTAAGGTTTTATTTGGTGGGGGAAGAAAAATAATAGTTTAGAAACCTTGAATATTATCTCCTTAGAAAGCAAGTGAATGTGCATTTGAAAAAAAATATAAAGTCATTTTAAAAGGTCAAATTAAAAAGGTATGTATGGCTCAGTGCAATAGTGTAGTTTCAAAGCCTTTCAATGCCCCCAAACTTGTGTTGAGATTAAAACCTATGCTAGAGTTTTTGGAGAAGGATTTATAGGTTTATACCATGTGCACTTTGAAATTTGGAAACCATATTATTTGTTCCTAATGTATAAGTTTGTTTTGATATGTTTTATGCATTTCAAACATGTGTTATAAGAGGTCTTGGGTGCCACAATAACATCTTTCCATATAGAGGGGTGTTGTGGGAGGTTTTAGAAGTATTCAAATGTATAAAATTACTATTTTCAAGTCCAAAAATTTATTAGCAAGATTTCTTATGCCTTTGCAATATTTTTATTGTTGAAACATTTTGAAGTGCCTCTTATGCCTAAGAATGCCCAATATGTCTCAAAACACCTTTGTAGCTATTTAAAATGTCATTGCATAGAAATAAATGTCCCAAGAATGGTTTAAATTTATCAACACATACTTCAAACACCTCCACAATAATTTTAAATGACTTGAAACTATTCTCAAAGCCCATCCAAGGTGAAAAATTTCCTAGTATTACAAAAAATGACCCAATATGGAGATCCAATGCCCTAGCTTAGTGTTAAAAATATAGAAGAAATTTCATATGCCATGGAAAACTAAAATCACTTATGAGTAGAGGAAAATTCCTAATTTAAAATGTTCAAATATCTAGTAAATACAAAATTATTTGTCAAGGTTGGATGGCAAGTTTGAAAATGGAGTAGAGATAATGAAATTGTTGGTGTAGAGTAAAGAAGTGTGGAAATAAAATTTGTTTTTCCTCTAGAAGGAAAGTTTATGTGAAATTGAGAAGAGAACATTGTACATAATTTGTTTGACATAATGGTTGAATGGTTGAAGGTTTGTATACTTGATTAAAAGCATGATTTCATTTCCAGTAAGTTTGTAAATTTCTTGAAGTTAATTTTTTTACTTGCAAAGTAAAATGTAACTAGTAATTTAATTTTTACCATTGTGGTAAGAGTCCACATAAATATCAAGTGAAAATGGAAAAAAATGTAAGATTTGGCTAGAAATTCACCTAATAATACAAATGAATGAAGGGAAGAAAAGATAGAAATCATAAATGAGAAATATTAAATTGTATTCTACTCAAGAGAATGTAAAGCATGCAATGAGTTTGAGATGCTCATATGAGAGAAAGAGGTGGGTAAATTTTGGTGTGGTCTTAAAATATGCTCCATGGTGCTTACAATAACATGGGGACCCAATTTAAGTATATTGTAGTTTAAGTCGCCAGTAAGTGTGCAAAAGGTGTAAAAAATCCTAAATTTTTGTAATATTTCTCATAAAAAGTGTTTGAAAGGGTAAAATTTGAGAGGTTATAAGTTTTGGGGAAGTAATGACCTATAGAAGTGGATGTTGTACCTTTAAATTTTGTATTAGGAAACAAATGTAGTTTGGCCCACCCAATCCTTAGAGGAATGCATAAGTAAAGAGGGGGTTCTGCTATCACACATTTTCTTCATAATAAGGTGGACCTAAAAATGAGTTAAAAGTGTAATAATGTGAGCCAAATATTTTGAAGCTTATGAATTCAATACATGATGCACATTTACTATTCCAATTATTGAGGTAATAAAAGAATATTTTTCAATGAAAGAAGTCTTAATTAAGGGATATAGGATAATAATAATGTTTATTGTTTCATTTCATATTGGATCATCAGAGATTCTAGGAATTTTGTAACCATATAAATTCCCAAAATTCTACAATAATCAAAATTTCTAATTTTTTTATAGAAAGTATGTTTGAGCAAGTTTAAGAATTTATTTGGAAATCATTCAAAGGATACGATGGACTAGAAGTCACCAATGGGTTAATTAGTAATGTTTTATATGGATTATTGTAATTGAAATATTATAAATACGGTATAATCTTTCACATGATAAATTTTGAATGTAGGTTTCAAGAGGATTCTGGAAGGTGAAACTAGATGCTAATGTGGTATTGGATGTTTTTCCTGATGTTAGAAGTAGATGTTATTATTGATGTTGGAAGTGAATTTTTTCTCGCTACTAGAAGCAGATGTTTTTCCCAATTCTAGAAGAAGATGTTTTTTCTTGATGCCAAAATATAACTAGATGTAAGAATTTCAAGGTCTGCTAGCAGTAGAACATTTTTTGTTTTGTCACAAGCACAAAAAGAGACCAGAGTAAAGAGCTAAGGGAGTTTGATTTAAGGAGGTTGCATCTAAGAATCATCCACAAGTACTTTGAAGACCAATGTGATGTATTACATATATTATCTATTATTTTGAAAGGTTAAGGAATCATCAATAGAGACCAATGGAACATAAATTTGATTAATTCTTCTAAAACTATATGCTTCTTTCCTCATATATGTAAAAGGAATTTTTGTGCCACCTGTCTTGATTAACTTGTTTCTCCCTATCCATGTTCTATTTTTGTAATGAAATCATATCTTGTATTCTATAAAAGGTAGCAAGTTGCTTAGTTTTAGGGGTAAAAAATTGTTGACAAAATAGAGCTTGTATTGGATATATACCAATTTAGTTTCTATTTCATTTTTTTTGTTCAATTTTAGTAAATAATTGTACATACTGTAAGGGTTGGTAATATTGAAGCAATTGAAGGTTATTCCTAATCATATATTTTGTATGACTGTAATCGTTTATTCCTAGTGAAATAATTAATTCGCTACACCATCTTTGGGTGCATTTAAAGCTATTTGATTGGTGAACAATTCTATTCTTTAAAATATTACATTAGTTTGTATGTATTTGTGAAGAAATCTGGTGAAATAAAAAATAGTTTCTACATTATTTTTCTTATTCTTAGTATGAGTGCAGGAAATATTTGAAAAAAATTAATTGCTTAGGATTTTCCCTTATCAACTTTAATCTTTTGAAGTTTATTGTGGAAAGAGTTAAATTGAATGAATTATGAAAAAGTGATGAATGTGTGATTTGTTGAGTTTGTTAAAATTTCTTGTTATTTAAAAGAGAAATGTTTAGAACACCAGTAGGCCCCCATGTCAATACAATAATTGAACAACGAACCCTAAGTGAACCTATTAAGTCAAGACCTGACATTCTCGAGCCTTGAGATAACTAAATCCTTAATTGAATTTAGTGATTCTTTCAAGATAAGATAGGTTTTGTTGTCCATATAATAAAATATATTTGTATGTTGGTGCATGCATAATATCCACATCAATAGAAGTGACATTAGATGGAGGGCCTTGTGAGTATATTTTATCAAGAGATGGTAGATCTCATGCTAAAATTGACAAAGTAAAAGGAGATTAAAACTCTCAAAGACTTAAAATTCATGAAATGATGAAAAATTTAGGACAAATCAAATCACATGGTAAATTCTCATTCAACATGGATGTCTCATATGTGTAGAGTATTTTAAATGAAAAGTTGTGGACACAAAAAGATTATCTAAATTTGGATTAATAGAAAGATGTAGGATCCATAAAACAAGGGAACATGATAAAATCAATTATACAATTTTTTTGGTTAGAATGGATTTAGCTAGTAGAAACTTGATTTCTCTAGCGGGAGTGTTTAGATATGAAAATAGGAATTCACTAAATGTCATGCCTAGAAGACATGATCCAGAAAGACCATATAGAATTGTAACAAACATTGTTACAAGTAGTAATCAATTTTTTGGATGCTGTGATAATGCAAACATAATATTTTATGATATAAGATAATAGTCAAGAGATCATGTTATAAAGTTTTAGAATACTTAGTAATGTGTTTCCTCAATGCTACCTAACATATCAAGCATTGAAAGGGTTTCACAAGAAAAATTGTGGAAGATAAAGAGAATTCCTTTTGTTGCAATTAGAGATCCTAATGTGTCAAAATTTGTGAACACAAGGAGGACAAGAAAAATTAAGTTCCAATAAGGATGATTCAAACATGTAACATCCCGCAATGCAAGCTCGAAGGGTAAGAGCCAAAAGGGGACAATTTTTTTTATTTTTTTTATAACATAAAGAATAACATACACATAAAGCAGTTGCCAAAATGATATAACGACAACATACGTGGTCAAGCATAGTCGTACGCACAACCCAAAGGAGAGGACTAATCCACTCTCCAGAGAAAAACCAAACATGAGCAATTAAGATAGCTCAAGAACCTTTTCTCTGGAACCCCCAGCTTCGGAACATCCTAGACATGCATAAATTCTCATCACACTAGAGAAGGATAACAAGGATACTAAATTCATTTTAAAACCCAAATGAGATTCTTATAATCATGCATCCATTTTGCAACAATTAGAAAGGAAAAGACAACAATAAACATGTGCTCGACACCCACACCGAGTCACCAAATCTAGTCTAATCAAGCATACCATTATTCTCATTTTATTTGATTGCAACATCCTTCATGAGGAGGGTCCAATAACAATATTACAATTACAAGCTTAGGACTCAAGGTCCTTGAATTATCCATTTATAACATTTACACTAATATGAAAGCATGAAGAGAAGGAGACATGAGAGAACAAAAGAAGGAAAAACTTGAAGTAAATCCACCATGCCGAGACCTTCAGTCCCTAATGGTGGTTTGCAACGCCACCCAACCATGTGGTACCCGTAGGTCCACCCCACCGTGCTCTTGGAGATAGTCACACGACCCAAACACTCAAGCAAGATTCAAGCACAGAGGTATAGGCTTACACACACGCCAATCACAATGAATACACTTCATTCAAGATAAGGTTGGGCAACCCAATTAGGGACAACTAACATATATGTCAAAGCAATTCAATTCACACAAAAAGAAGAGTAATAATCATGCAACTACATAAATAATTTAATGCATTATCACAAAGTAAGAGAACATTCCAGCACATGGAATGCACATGCCACACACGTCACTCATAAGAGAAATCAATGAGATACAAGACATTGCAATTAATATGCCAATCACTCATAAAATGAATTAAATGACATACAAGTCATTCCACACGACATGAATATAGTATTCAAACCCAACACCAAAAGAGGAATGAACATACATCTTTTGGGTGCTACTCAAAATAGGATTTAGATGCTAGAGTGCAAGCATAGGGAGAGTCATAACGTGTGCCCAAATGAATGGCATCAAATAAACTTGGCATCCTTTCATACAACAAGAATGCACAACTACACAAGTCCCATGCTCCATGAGCGGACATGTCATCCCAACCATCCTTAGCCTATAAGAGCACTGGAGATATGCAGGGGTATCCAATAAGCAATAAATGACCTCCATGACTCACTCTAGTACCTAGTCCTAAGGTTCATCCCATTCCACATAAACAAAGAAATATAGTCAAAACGATAGTGCAGCTCACAATGGAATTCACATCCAAAACATAAGGCATTCACACCTCTTATGACACTATTCACATTTTTACATTAAAATAACAAATCAAAAATTTAAACAAGTAAACAGATTTGAAACGATCCCATTCAAAGAATTCATATACCTTTTCTATCATTCCCTATTATAATATGCAATAATATTATCAAAAATCCACTTTTAAACAAAGGTCAAATTTTCACACGTAACTAGGTTCCACCATTGAAGTTTGAAAAAGCTTAAAAATTTCAAAGTTTGAAAATGAAAAATGAAGAATACCCTTGTGATCTAAATATACCCAACAACACACTTTTAACATAAAAACACCAATTTGTTTCAATTCAATTTTCGCAAATAACTAGGTTTCACCATTAATGGAGCTTGAAAAAGCTTGAAATTTCAAAAATAAAAATAAAAAAATGGAAGAATACCCTTTTGATCTAAATGTGCCTAATATCACACTTTTAATATAAAAACAACAGTTTGTTTTAAACCAAACCCAATTTTCACAAAAAACCATATTTTCACCATTAATAGAGCTTGAAAAAGCTTAAAATTTTAAAATTCAAAATTCAAAAATGTAAGAGTACCCTTTTGATCTAAATGTGCCCAATAACACACTTTTAACATAAAAACTTCTTTGCTTCCAATTAAAATTTTGGCATGACAACCCCATATTTGGGAAAATTCTCAAGATTTTCATAAAATAATTTCTACACTATCAATTTGATCCAAATAAAATTCATAGAATGATTCTAGCATACTACCAATGCATTTAGAATCATTTAAACTCTTTAATATCAAGTAAATAGGAATAAATTAACAAATACCTCAATTCCCAAGCAAGAAATTCATGTGAGAAGAAGTTTGCACACAAGTCACGAAAGCACATGAAATTGCAGCCATCATTTCTTTTCCCCATTCCTATCCAAATGCAACTGATCTCATGAAACTTCATGCCCAATTGCTCCCACAATGAACAAATCAAATTTTCAACAAAAACTCGTTTTTTTTTTTTCCTCACATTTTTCCCCCAAAATATGCTACTCTCAAAATGAATTCTATTTTCCCTTTTTAAACTCTTTCTTTTTTCTTTTTTTTTTCATTTTTTGAAAAACCATTTTAAAATTATCTTTTATCATATACTAACTTATATCATTTCTTTCTCTTCCCAAAATATAATATCAAATATTCAATTTATAACATAAATCAACATTCAACATTATAATCATGATTTAGGTCTTTATAAGCACAACTTAAAATTAAATAATAAAATAATGCTTAGAATTTTCTAAATGAATTTAATCACACAAGCCATGCAATTATGGTCAAACAAAATACGCATAAGTGCAATTATCCCTTTTAAATATTAAATTCCCCCATTTAATCATAAACTGCATTTCCTATATTAAAATTTATGGAAATATGCAATTTAACTCAAAAGCTCAGACACTCTTCACAGGCCGACCACATAAGGGATTAAGGTTTTCTGGAATGTGACTAATCATGGTATTTGGGGTTTGCACTAATTAATCAAAGACAGATCATACCCAACTGAGTACGACGATAAGGGTTTAGGTCAAGGGTTGGCCAATGTGCTATCTCCTGTTAACCACCATTAGGGAAGGTATGCTCAGACCTGTGAAACCAGGTGGAGTCGATACCTGGTACTTGTAACCTACACACAATGGTGTACCTGTGCATATACATATATACATATATTCGAAGCAACATCAATCATCAAGAAGAGGGTCATGATATCGTAAGCCTCTCGGATACGAGTGTTACGACATCGTCCATTTCTTGTCCATAATTATACAAAAGAAATGATAACAATATATAACATATAAGCATGTAATCTATAATTATAACTAATCTTGATAACATTTCCCATAATCATCAATGTCCAATCTCATTATAACAACATTTAATAGTTAAAATACCAAATCAAAATCAAAGTGTTATCTTACCAACCTGGATTTAGAGAGGTGTTACAAAACAATTAAATACTAAAAATAGAATATGAATGGACTATTCATTTTCATTTAATGATAATATTTCATCAAATTGCAAAAGAAAAGGATTAAAGAAGTTACAACTAGTAGTTTACTAATTAGTTCTTGGAAAAGTGATAGAAATAATGAGGTTACACTGTCTACCCAAGACAAGGAAGCATGAGAAGATTTGAGATCATAGGAACTCAAATAGCAAAGGGGAAACACATTTGAAATCTACATGATAATGAATTATGGAAAAGTGAGGAATTATATTTCAACAACTAAAATCTAAATGGAGAAAACACTTAGGTTGTTTCTTTCCACCTTAGAGAAGTAATTAAAAACTATGATGTTAATTTTAAAGGAGTACAACATGAAATTAATGAATTTGATACTAGTTGAAGATACATCATAATGCTATAATTAAAACATAAATATCTGAATTTAAAGATGAATTTGCTAGGCAGAAGACCGAAAAAATTACCAAAGTGCTATTTAAAGTAAAAACAATTTTACTCTAAAAAGATATAGATAATAATTGGATATTTTTTCTATAAATATGTGTATATTGATTTATGATGCTGGAGAATCCAGGGTGTAAGAGCAATCTTGCATCACCCAAAAAAAAATGTTGTTTCTTTTCAATAAGGGTTAAATTTGGTAGGGTTACTATTTTAGTAAGTTTGCATTTATGCACAGTTGGACACAAAATCTTACACAGACCTCTAGAATGGTAAATTGAAGCCAATGGCGAAGAAATCGCTTCAATACCATTTGTCATTTGAGAGATTAAAATTTTAATTTTTGAAAATCCTAGTAAAATCTTCAGGTTCAATTTTGAGGCACTTAGAGGCTCCGGATGGGCCTGAAAATTGGTGGAAAACAAAAAGTAGTTGGTCTTTAGGCCCTACTTTTTGACACAATATTTTCTTGAGACCTTTCTGAAAAGGTATTATAATGAAAATCCAACGGTCGGATCAAAAGTTATGACCCCGCGAAGTTGTAATACCAAAATTAATAAAATTTCAAAATATCTTCCCGAGGAAGTTACACTTTCTAGAAGATTCTAGGGCAGTTACACTTTCCAGAAGATTCTAGGGCGGTTACACCTTCCAAATAAATGATGTAAAGGGGGAATACAGAGGGGAAGCGAGAGCAGAGTAGATGGTGGCTCCGATTTGCAGATTTGCAGATTTATGTAATTAAAAAGCCCATGTGATGGAAAATATAATGTTGTAATTTCATTTTTATTTTAGTGATAATAGAAAATATTTGCTTTCCTTCTTGCATTTTGTTTGTGCGATTATCCATTGTTTTTGTGAGTTTTAGATTGTAAGGGGAGTACCCTTCATCAATTTAGGTTTAGATTAAGGTTAGACTTAAATTAAATTGGTTCAATTTTCATTAAATCTCAAGATCACTAGTTTTTAAGACAAAACTTGCAAGAAAAGAAATTTGATTCTTAAAACATTCCTAATCTAGAATTCTTTCTCACCATCAAAAGGAACAAGAAAAGATACATTTATAAATCCATTCACCAAACATAAATACAAATACACACACACACACACACACACACACACACTAGTGACAAGGTAGTGTGTATATACATCATAATATTTTTACAAAATCTATTATCCACGAGAGTGGTCTCAATCTATTTCTCTGGCTTCATTTTGGATAATTCATACCTGAGGGCAACTAGTTGTTTGTGTTCTACCAAAGTCATGTTGAGAAAATACCCCATGAAAGGGGTCAAGGGAGCCGCTATTCCTTCATTGATAAAATGGGGAATATCCCGAGGAGTAGGAATTCCTACTTTGGGTCTTGCTACAACCAAAACATGGTCCATTCCACCTATATAATTGGCTTTAACCATGAGTGTAGCCAATTCTAACACATCCTTCTGAGCCAATCCAATATCGAAGAAATATCAAAATTCACCTGATATTGTTCATTGTGATCCATAAAATCATCTCCTAGGACCATCTTGAGTGTGACTCTCATCATACAAGTCTAGATATAGAATTTAACTTTTTGTAATCTCTAGCTAGTAATATGGCTCAAAAATGTAGATTATTGCCTAAGACTTGTTAAGAAAAGTAGAGTATCCATATTCAAAACTTACTCAAATTATAATTAAAATGAGGATGAATTTTCTTAAGAGGTGTAGTGCATATTTATAGTCATTGGTACAAAATTGCATTACAAAAAAACACGAGCCATGTATATGCACATTAAATGAGTTAGATTTCATAAAATATGGTTGTATATTTACCAAAATGTCAAGTACCTCATATTTCAATGCATCTAATGTCAATCAAACATAAATCCCATTTGAAATTTAAATACTTCTAGTAGATTTAAATGAGATTGTTCATGTGAAATTGTGTTTTATTTTTCAAGAATTAACCCTAAATGAATAGAATTTATAAATCAAGAATAAATACTATCAGGAAATAATCCACTTTTTTCATAAAGCAATGTGTTTAATAAATGAAAAGTTTGGAAGACAATCCAATTCTCTATATTAGCATCTTCAAGTAAGAAACAATCATCCAGATGAGGTCAAGTAGGAATCAATGTTGTTTTATTTTGTAATAAAACTATATGAAGGAAATTTAAATGAACTCTAGATTGGAGTGAGTGTAGGTAGATGCATAATGAATGATTAGACAAGATACTTCTTATTAAGTAGAAATAATCCGCTAATTTCCAAACTTGGTAACATCAAATTGATGCATGATTTAATAGGAAAAATCTTAGGTACTACTTTTAGCTAATTTTCTCAATTGGTGCATTAGTGAGCTAAGGGGTATAAGAGTTGATGCTTAGGTTGGATGATGAAGCAATAAAATGAGATTTCAAAAGTTCAGAGTCTAATAATATATTAAATGAATAATCAAAATCTTGTTAAGATATATTTTTATGTTTATTTAGTATGGTTCACATCAATTTTTGCAAGGAATTATATGTTTCAATATTAAAAAATTCTTTGGACTAGTTGGGGTTGATGGATATGTGTATTAAGTGAAAAATCTAAAGGTTTTCCTTTTCTATCACTATAATTCCCAACCTAATAGTAGGCTTCAATGCTAGCAAGTTGAAGAAAAGAGCTTCAAAGAAACATAAAAAGAAAATAAAATAAAGAAATATCAAAAGAAAAGAGAAATTTGACTCTTTAGGTCATCTAAACATCTCTATCAAGACTATGCATGCCTAACTTTCAGTAGAGCTATATTTGGAGGGAATTATAGAGATAACCTTGTTGGGGCTATAGATGCTTGAGTAGTAGAAAGGCTCTATCCAAGGTTGGCTTGGAAGGTTAAAGAAAACTATGTAGCTTAATACAAATATCCAAATATATTCTTACTTTTTCAAGGAAAGGAATGAATCAAGAGCACACACTTATGTTCCTTAAGATTTATGTTTCCCATATTATGTGAAAAATTCTAAGAGAAATGTAGGATGTTATCTTGATAAAATTGGAGTTTTACATTTAATATATTCTTAGTTTCTATGAATGTTTTAATTTTTTTGGTTGCTAGTTGTTGTGCGGTCTCACAATATACCCCATTGTGAGGACCCAATTTAAGTATATTGTAGTTTAAGTTACCACTAGGTGTACAAAAGGTGTGAAAAACCCCAAATTATGGTAATATTGCTCATGAAAAGTGTTTGAAAAGGTAAAATTTGAGAGGTTGTAAGTTTCAGGGAAGTAATGGCCTATAGAACCGAATGTTGTACCTTTAAATTTTGTATCTGATAGCAAGCATAGCTTGGCTGGCCTAGTCCTTAGAGGAATACATAAGTAAAGATGGGGTTTTTCTATCACATATTTTCTTCATCATAAGGCAAGCCCAAAAGAGAGTTAAAAGTGAAATAATGCAATCCAAATTTTTTGAAACTTATTGAACCAAACACAAGATGAAAATTTACCATTCTAGTTACCGAGGCAATAAAAGAAGATTTTTCCATGAAAGAATCCTTAATTAAGGGATAGAGGATAATAATGTTTATTATTTCATTAAAGAATTGAATGACTAGAGATTTTAGGAATTCTATAATCATATAAATTCCCAAAATTCTATAAGAATCAAAATTTCTTAAAAGTTTAGAAAGTATGTTTGAACAAGTTTAAGAATTGATTTGGAAATCATTTGAAGGATATGTAATGAATTAGAAGGAATTGATGGGTTAACTAGTAAAGTTGTATATGGATTATTCTAATTGAAATATTATGGACATGGTATAATATTTCACATGATAAATGTTGAATGTAGGTCTTAAGAGGATTTTAGAAGGTGGAACCAAATGTCAATGTGGTATCAGGTACTTTTACTGATGTCAAAAATGGATTTTTTTTCTAATGCTAGAAGCGAGTTCTTTTCTCGATGTGAGAAGTGGATTTTATTTCTCAATATTGATAAATAATTGGATGCCAGGATTTTGAGGTATGCTAGCAATGGAACAATTTTTTGGTTTTCATAGGAAAAAATAAAGACTAGAGTAAAGAGCCAAGGGATCATGATTTAAGGAGGCTGCATCTAAGAATCAACAAAAAATTCTTTGAATACCAAGGTGATGTATCATAAATATTGTCTAGATTTTTGAAAGGTTAAAGAATCGTCAACATAGACCAACTCGATGAAGCATAAATTTGATTAATTCTTCTGAAACTATCTGCTTGTTTTCTCATATACATAGAAGAGATTTTGTGTGACATTTCTTATGATGATTAACTTATTTCTCCTTGGCCATGTTTTATTTTTTTAATGAACTCATGTCCTGTATTTTATAAAAGGCAATGATTTTCTTAGTTTTAGGGATTAGAAATTGTTGAAAAGATATAGCTTATATGGGGGATATACCAATTTAGTTTCTATTTCATGATTTTTATTCAAGTTTAGTAAAGACTTGTACATAATTTAAGGTTTGGTAATATGAAGCAGTTGAAGTTCATTCCTAATCGTATATTTTGCATGATTGTAGTGGTTTATTCCTAGTGAAATAATCAATTTGTTGCACCATCTTTGGGTGCATTTTGAAGCTATCAATTTTATTCTTTAAACTCTTACATTATTTTATATGTAGTTGTGAAGCAGTCTAGTGAAATATAAAATATTTTATGCTTTAGTTTACTTATGTTTTAGTATGTGTGTGGGAGATATCTAAAAGTAGTTAATTTATCAGGCTTTTCTTTTATCACCTGTAATATTTTAAATTTTATTTTGGAAAGAGTTAGAATTGAATGGATTATGAAAAAGTGATGAATGCATGATTTTTTATTTTATTAACATCACTTAGTATTTAGCAAGAGAAATATTTAGAAATATAGTAGGCCCCCATGTGAAAACAACAATTGAACAACAAAACTTAAGTGAACCTAGTAAATCAAGATCTAACATTCTTGAGTGTTGGGATAGCTAAATCCTTAATTGAATTTAGTGATTCTTTCAAGATAAGATAGGTTAGGTTGTCCATATAATAATATCTATATGTTTATGCATGTATAAAATCCACAAAAATAGGTATATATAGGATATTCTACCCAAGAGACTAAAAACATAACCACTATGGGATAATGAAAAAGTCCCTAAGTAAATTAATCTAGTGTAAAAAGGACCTAAGTGGATAACTAACTAGGAAATGAACTAGTTAGATAAAGTACCATGTTCACACTAAAACCCTGCATTAAGTGCAACTTATGGGAAATGTAGACAAAGATGGGTCTTCACTGCAAGGGTTGATGAGTTACCCATGTACAAAATATCCTCTCAACTAGGAAAGAAGGAGAAAATATAGTGTGAAAAAAATCCCTCCCATGAGAGGATGAATGGAGAAGGTCTAAGTGACCCCCTAAAAGAGATTTCTTGCACCCCAAGAGAGACTGAAGATGAACATACTTTCTCTATGTAAAGGGTTTTGTGAAGATATCCAGAATCTAATATGCTTTAGGATAGTAGTGTAAATCAATGATCTACTCTTGAATAATCTCTAAGAGAAAATACATATGATCTCAATGTGTCTGGTTCATTGATTATGGACTAGGTTCTTCAAGATCTGAATGGTGCTCTGGTTGTAACAATAGATGAGTGATGGCTTCTGAAAAGTGACACCAAATTTAGTGAGGACATTTTGAAGCTAAATAGCCTTAGTGGAAGCATTGAAAACCCCTCAATACTCAGCCTTAGTCAAAGAAAGATCAATTCCTTTTTGTTTTTTCTCTTCAAACAAATGAGACTAAAACCAAGGTGAAAATTATAGCTAGATGTGGACTTATAATCATCAAGATCATTAGTTCAATCAAAATCTATGTATCCAATCAAGTTTGAACTCGTTCTTTCTATATAGTGAATCACATATGTGTGAGTGATCCAAATTTAGTGCAAGATGTGTTTGGTATATTTCTAGTGAAGTTCATGTGGCTCTATTATGAAGCATGAAAAATATCAATAACAAAGGAAATGTTAGGGAAAGTATGAGTCAAGAAAAAGAGGAAACTAATGAGTTGGTGATATAAAGTGGCATCAATGAGTGGTGTGGAACACCTTAATTAAATCTTGACCCTAGACAGAAAGGGAGTTGGTTCATGCTTACAATCATCCATATGAAAATGAGCCAAGAGATCAAGAGCATACCTAGTATATACAAGAGAGATATTTTAAGAGTTTTGAATGATCTCAATCCTTAGTAAATAGTGCAAGAGACCCAATTCAACCATGGAAAATATATCATGCAAATCAATCTTCAAAATTGCAATGACAGATGAAGTACTTCCAATTACAATCAAGTCATCAACATAGATAGCCAAGAAGAGAAGAGCATTCTATTAGCATAGGATATATAAATTTGGATCTAAGTGGCATCTAGAGAACAAAACTAAGAGAATAAAGGAGTCCATCTTGGCATTCCAAGCTCAAAGGGCTTGCTTGAGTCCATAAAGAAACTTACTCAATTAAAAAACCATTGAATAATCTTGAATGAATCCTTGTGTTTGCTCTATATAAATCCCCCATACAGATCATTGTAAAAAAATGTATTCTTCACATCCTATCCCTTGTAAGAAAAAAATGGCCATAAGTCATGATTTATGCTTGTCAATTGATCCATCCACTACAAATTGGGTTTTGTAGATTCATTTACACAACCAATTTTCTTCCCTTAGGAAATGGACTAAGATCCCATTTTTTTCCTCATCAAAGAGTTGTATTCTTCCTCCATTGTTGAATCCCACTCAACAATATTGAATGCTTCATAAAATAATTATGGATCTAATGTTGTGGTTGTACAAGAATATGGAGTGTCTTTTTCTTGTGATTGAGTCGTCCTCTAAGTATCTAAAGGATCTCGAACAAGAGGGTCCACATACTAAAGTTTTTGACAAGACCAAAGAGGCATGGTAGGGGATGAAGGATGAGGATACTAACTTTGTGAAGAGGAAGATGAAACCTCATGATCAACACTAAAATTAAAGGAAGTTTGAGGAAAATCCTCTAGATAATTATCATCTAAATCTATAGTAGAGGAAATAATATTGGAGTATGAGCCAGGAGAGATTTCCTCAAAATGGACACCGCACTCAATGAAGATCTCATGTGTCTCAAGATCCTTTAGTTGAAATCCTTTGAAACCATTAGGGTAACCAAAAAAGATACAAGGCCAACTTTGAGGTTCCAAGGAATTGCAATTATTAGAAGGAATGTGTGCCCACATTGGGGAGACAAAAAGTCTAAAGTATCACACAAAAGGTTTTTTGCCACACCAAGCTTCAAATGGACTAATTCTCTTCAATGCCATATGCATAACTATATTCTATATGTGAGAAAAACAATTGATAACTTTTTCCCAATATGCAAGTGCAAGGGAGAGTGCATGGATCATGTAACCGACCATCTCTTTCAAGACCTATTTTTCCTCTTCACTACACCATTCTAGTATGGTGTGTAGATGATAGTATGTTTATGATTAATCCCTTAAATAGTGAAAAAAAATTCAAAGTGATGTTTCACATATTCTCTATTATTATCAATGTAGAGAATTTTGACACATTTTTTAGATTACTTATAGGTACAAGCCTTAAACTCTTGAAATATATTAAATACTTTGTCTTTGTGCTAAAGAAAGTAGACCCGTGCATATCTAGAATATTTATCAATGGAGATGAGAAAATAGCGAGCCTTGCTAAAGTACAAGGATGAAAAAGGATCTACCAAGTTACTATGAACTAGCTTAAGGACTTCTGAAGCCCTCCAAGCCTTCTCTTTGTCAAACTTGGCCTCATGATTATTTCTTAAGGCACAACTTGAACAAACACCATCTGAAAAATTGATTCAAGGAAGACAAGTGACCATATCTTTCTTGCTAAGTTGTTGAAGATAGTGGTATTGATATGGCCAAAATTCTCATGCTAGAGTTTACTCACACTATCTGAGTGGGCGAGAAATGTGGTAGAATGTGTATTAGGTAGAAAGTGAGAGAAAGAATAGAGGAAATAATTATGATCAACCTTACCAATTGCAAGGAGTGCAATGTTCTTTTTGAGAATATGTTTCAACTCATAAATTATGATCAACACTATTTGAAAGGATTAGAACATTGTTGAGCAAAAAAAAGAAGGTAGATTAATGTTGTTCTTTTTGAGAATATGTTTCAATTCATAAATCTTCTTCTTGTGAAAAGAATGTTCCTCATGACCAATTTTCTTGTAGTAGCTACAAGTTGGCCCTTCCTTATTTTGACAATTCCCCTTTCAAGAGGAGGATTTGGAGTCTATTTTTACTATAGATGATAATTGTGCCTAATATTTTTATGGCTTATTATTGAACTTATTTTTTGTAGAATAAGCTTTTGGATTTAACTGTGTATGACTTTTTATCAACATTTCAAATCACACTCAATGATCCTCTTCCTAATGATGAATCATTGAGTGTGATCCGAAATATCAATAAAAAAACATACACAACTGAATCCAAAAGCTCACTTTACAAACTTCATGAACTGTGGAAAACTCATATGAACTTATTTTGTTTCTTGTCAACTTTCCCTAGCTCTTTTTGACTTTTCAATTGACTATCCAACAAATTCTAGACAGTGAAGGCTTAAGAAGACCCATGGAAAGAATATTCCCTTGTTCTTAAATAAGTATTTCAAAAAAAATGAAGTAAAAGAATGTGTAGTGAATGCATATTAAGGTCCAAGTTGATAGAGAGTATTAAAGAAAAGTTGAATGTCCTTTATCTCAAGGCCACATGATTTACATTGTACTATAAGGTTAAATTGTCCTTTGTTATATAGTCCAAGATGTTTTCAAAATACTTAGGATCAAGATTCATTAATTCATTATCAATTTAATAACCCCTACATCACTTGTACCATACAAAGTTTTTTAGTTTTTTCATACATCATTTGAATTTGTATATTCTTCAATGTGAAACATAATATCAAGGGAAACTAGACTCCTAAGACAATAAAGTGCTTTTGTATGTTCAATCATCTAGATTATTTTCCTTATCTTTGGTGGGTTCAATTACCTTTGAGCCATCCTAAAATAAATAAGGTCTACCTTTTTGACTCGAAGCCTTTTAGTACTAACATTGTGTTTTGTGTTTTTGTTATGTTTTCTCACATGTCTTCTTCATGTTTGCATTGTATTTACATCGTGTTTGTTTTTATTTCATAATCACCCATATGTATTCTTATGTTCATGTGTTTTCATCGTGTATGCTTTGTATCTTTATCATGTATGTTTGTGTATCTCGTCTTGTTGCATATCATACATGTGTGTGTTCCTTTGTGCTTATGTTGGCTTTCTATGGGATCTTGGATCCTGGGGGCTTGTGCACACCCCCTAGATCCTTAGTCATCATCTCTCTTCAACATTTGGAAAATCAGACCCTCTTGAGACATTTTTTCTACTTTAGTGTGAGTCTGAGCATAATTTCATACTCTCAAATTTGGACAATACGATCCCTCTTGACATATTTTTGCTAGTATTCAACTATTGGATAGGCTATTTTAGTTGTTTCTATTTTGTGTATGTAGCTAATTTGAGATGATTATCTAGAAGATCTATTTTATCCTTTCTATTTTTATATAACCTTCTAGAAGGTCTATTTATAGAGGTATTAATTCTTGTTGGATTTGATTTCTCAACCCTAGAGCTCCCAAAGATCACCTCTAATCAAACAAATGTCACAAAAAGAGAGAATAGTAAAGCTATGGAGGCCAAGATCTATTGATCCAAAAAAGCATGATTCATTATGAATGTGCATCTTAATGATTATACAATAAATAATCCTTATGAAAGGATAATAAACCTAGAAACCCTAGGCGAGGATAAAACAAGATCTTGACACGTGTCCTCATCCTATGACATGAGACATAAAAAGAACATGACCTAAGTAAGCTTAAGTAACTAGAGTGAAAAGGGACCTAATAATTAAATAAATAAATAATTAGGAAATACCTTTTACTCTAACACCCCCCCTTTTACCCTTGAAATTGGTTAGCTAAGAGGTGACAATGAGCTATAAACTAGAAACCACTATTAGATTATTGATTAGAGGCTTGTAACAAATAAATTTAAATTTTTATAGATGTTGGGACAATATTGTTCCCCCAATTTTCTCCAATTGGAATGATTTCATCTTGTGTGTGTAATTATAATTTCAATTCTTGTTGGTCTTTAAAAATGGTTTTCTATTGTGTGTTCTTGAATTTGAGAAAATTTTGTTGCTAAATAACATTGTTGGGGCCTATTATATACAAAGGGAAGAAAATTTGACTTCCTTGAAGAGATTCAAATCTTGAGATTATTATTTATTAATTAAAATATATAATGCTAGATGTTAATTTTATAATTACATTGTTGGCTCCAACCCCCTTGTAACATTTAGATTAAATTGGGATGTCTCAAATATTGAAGATGATGAATTAGATTTGGTGGATCCAATTTTTATTAATCATATGCAAACACTAAAAATCATGTCAATTGATTGGACTGTAAAAGAGGTTGAAATTATTGATTCCAAAATGCTATGAAAAAATCTATCACACTGCCTAGCCAAGGTCTCAAGATACTCAAAGACAAGTAAAAAGGAGCCAAGAATAATCATCATCTTCTTCACTACCATATTCTTCTTCTCAAAAGATGATTTCAAGGGGACAAGGGGATGGCAATGAAGACCCTCCAAAGAAAGGAATTCTTGAGAAGACTTGTGAAGGCACTCATCAAAGAAAAACATAAAAAGGAAAGGAGAAACAAGTAACAAAGGAAGAGGCTATAAGTTTTCCTTCATCTCCATCTCAGGCAAGTGGTTCTTATTTTTCTCATGCCTCTCCTAATTCCTAATTATCAAATACACCAAAAAAATCACCACATAGGGTAAGCCCTACTCCACCTTCTTCCCATGGTCCTTATAGAACCTATAAAAATCTATGGAACAAAACTCAGCATAGTTATCCACCCCCAAACACTTAATTTTCTTACCAATCTGGTTTTCAAGCAAGGATTTGGATTCCTTAAATTGACTAAAAACATAAAATTTACTACTGAGAAATTACACAAATATCCTTCTAGAATAGTCATATATGAATGAGACAAAATACATATATCTAGACAACAAAGGAAAATTAACTAGATCAAAGACATCAGAATGCACATAATCCAAAACCCCAGAAGATTTATGAGAACTAGAATAAAAAGAAACACGGTGACTTTTTCATATATACAATGTTCACAAAAACTGAACTCAAGATTACAATCATCAAGGCCTTCGACAAGGCTCTTAATTTTTAGGGCTCTAAGACCCTTCTCACCAAGATTACCTAGTCTTTGGTGCCTCAACATTGTTTTCTCCATTGGAAGCTTCATCTCCAAAACATTGGCACGCTTAGGTACCCATAAAACATGACCATCAGATGTAGACACCACAGTATTCTCTACTCAATCTGATGGTGAGGATGAATAATCTAAAGCCCTTTTCTTGTAATTCATAGAATTACTATTGCACTAAACTATGCATACATCCAACTTATACAAGGTGTCAATCTGAACACTCTTAGAAGGCACTATAGAACATCTGGTCATCTTGCATCCACCACTTGAGAAAAAAACCTACACTCCCACATCAGTCAGCTTACTCAATGAAAGTAGGTTTCATGGAAAACTAGGGATATGTAGTACACCATCAATCTCCCTCACTCTAACATCAACGAATTGGATCCTGACGCTTCCATAACCAACAATCTTTAGGTGAGATTCATCACCTAGATACACCTTCCCACTATCATACTCTTCATATTTTGAGAACCAACCTCTTTGAGAGGTCATGTGGAAAGAGGCACTTGAAACAACCATCCACACATATTTCAATGCATGTGTTTCCAAGGCTACAATAAATGCATTTGCATCTTCGTACAAGGATTCAAAATCAAAGGATTTCTTTTTCTTTTTCTCATCTTTACAATCTTTTTAAAAATGACCATATTTACCATAGTTCCATCATTTAGCCTTGGAATTTTTACCAGGAGACTTAGATCTCCCCAAAGATATGGACTTATACTTCTTATCCTTTTTCTTGTCTTTCTCCTTCGATCTACCATGAGTAGACATGGCCTCATTAGCCATCTTAGAATATTTCCTCTACACCTCTTCAAACAACAACAAAGAAACCACATATTCCATCTTGGAAGTGGTTGTTGTACTTACAATAGCCATCACCACATGGTCCCACAAGTCTAGAAAAGAACATAGCAAAAGCATGCAATGGTCCTCGTCATCAATCTTCACACCAATAGAACCCATTTGAGAAATAAGAATATTAAATTCATTCATGTGATCAACAATTAAGCTTCCTTCCTCCATCCTTAGAGAATATAAATTCATTCTCAAGAATAACTTATTTAATAAGGATTTCCCTTGATAAATATCACCAAGCTTCTTCCAAAGGCTTGTTGTAATATTCTCCTCATGGACATTTAGGAGCATAGAATTAGCAAAATAGAGTCTTATTAGACCCTTAGTGTCCTAATATGTTAGATTCCAATCCTCTTGTGAGGTTGCTACTAGTTTAGTAATGGATATTGCAACCCATAAATCTCTATCTATGAGCATATCCTCCATTTTGAGTTTCCACAACTCAAAATTGTTGTCATTGAATTCCTCCATCTCTATTCTTCTAGATGTGCTTACCATATTAAACCTGCAATAAGATTACAAAAGTTTTCTTCTATAAAACTCCCACTAAATCTAGATAAGCACAAAAACCCTTAAAACCCAACAAAGATAACAAAGTTGGCTAGGCTCTGATACCAACTGAAAGGAAAGTTGAGTACATAAACACTTACCTAATGCAAATCAATCAAGAGAGGGTTGCAAAACTTAATTTCAAATCCTTTAAATTTTATAGTTTTATTTAAAAATGTATGTACAATTAGTTATTTTTAGATTTAAACACTTAAACCACAAGACACAAAATTTACATGGGAAAACCCTTTCAAGAGAAAACCCACACACAAAAGCACATATCAATTGTATTAATGTAATAAATTTATACAATACAAGTCTTAGTCTATGCTCTTACAGTTGTTGTTTCACTGTGATACAAGATTCTAGAGTGAATTTGACACTATAACAACATTCATATATTATAGTCTCTCAAAAATATACAACAAATGCACTAAGGAATTAATATATATGTCTCATGCAAGGGCATATAACATTTCCATGTGTCAATTCCTCAGTCTTTGCATGCATACAAACTGAAACTAACAACATGCACGAGTCCTAAGTGACCTGATTAGCAACCTGTCAAACATGCACATACATGCAACAACATGCAAGGCTTGTAGCTCCGAAAAGAAATCCTCACATTCTAGGAATTCCATAGAGAAAATCATGGTGCTCTTCCTTGATGTTTTCACAATTCACAATGCTCAAATGAGTGCCTAGGTGACAAGTGTCACCTTTTCTTTGCTTCCACTTATCCAAAGAGGTAAACTTGCACACAAGTGGATGTCACCAATGCTTTTTTCCAAAATAGATTTTCACTTGTCAGCATGGTGCACCTTTTAGAGGTTTTAATATTTGTTAATTCCCAATTGAGCACCCATGTGACAAGTGTCACAATATTTCTGTTCACATCTTGCATGTAGGATGCCAACTCTTCGTTGGGTCCCACAAAGTGACAATAATTTGGAAACATATATTATTTTTGCATTTAATAAATAAAATCAGCAACAGGAAAATAATTAATTAATTAATCATAAGAATCACTAAGGTTAAGACACCTTAATCCCAACAATTATTCCCTCCTTTTTAAGCCCTAATCAATTTTATTGAATCTTAATCTCTCTCTAGAAACTCTAAATAAATTAGTGCAACATAAAAAAAAAGTAAAGAAAAACATAATCAACATTATTACAGTCAATTATAGTTTGCAAACTAACAAAAAATTCATGTTCATGTATTGTAAGATGTTTCTTATATATTATCATTATTATATGCACTAACACTTGCAAGATCTCAAGGATACTCCTTCATCCTCCTTATATGTTATTGGTACAACTACAATAGTTCAACAAGAGCTTCACATTTGAGTGGTAAGACATCCCTTTTATGTTTTCATTGTCGTTTATCATTTATCTTTCCTTTGGTCCCCCGAGAGCATGCACTCTTTATCATATTTCATTGTATAACCATTTTGGAGGTGGGAATGTACCAACAACCTTTCTCCTTTTATATATTTTGCAAGTTTACAGGTTTTCTATTGATTGAAGTGGATTTAACATCTCAATGCTCCTAAACCCTAATACATTTTTCAAAGAATTATCAACAATAAAGTAGGGCACATGGATTACCCAAGCTCTGTTGAACTTCAGATCCTAATTTTTGTTGTCAAATACCTTCAAACAATGGTACACCTATGTAGGCCCTAAAAGCATAGATTTCAACACTTCTGGACTAGGATGCCCAACACCATTGTCCTGCCAATTCTACTCCATATTTCAATGTCAGGTTCCTCTCTGTATCTCCTCTTTAGATCCACTTTCTATTTCTTTCATTTTGTTCTATGATTTATAGATTCTATTACACTTAGTCCATTTGATCCTAATTCACCGAGTTCAATACAACTCATCATATCAATCTCAACACATAGACAAAAAAGGGACCAAAACCTTAACGAACATCTTTGGATCTCCTTTGGGACAAAAACCAAATAGTAACTCTTGGTTAATTTTGGATCCCTAATATTTATGATGAAAGAGAATTGATCTAGTTTAAGTCATTTGGGCTATATATCCTTTCATCATATTACATTTTTGTGAACCTAACTTAGCTTACATTTGCAGATCTTCTTATTTTAATCACATATATTATCAGATATAATTAACTTGATTAAAGTACTTTATTTTTTGAATATATTATTTATGATGTAGAATAGGGAGGATTTTTCTCAATAATCACAATTCAAGCAATTTCAAACTATTCTTCAACCCTCAAAACCCTAACTTAGCAACTTTTCACAATTCCTTCTTATCCTCCTTGTAGCATATCAAATAGAGAAAATGGTGCATATCTTTCAGGAGACTCCTCAAACCCACAAAATTATTTGCATTCTAGACACCCATTATTCTCTACTTTAACATATCTAAAAAGGAGATAGGGTTGTTTCAGAACTATACCCTCAAAAAAATTGTTGCTACTCTGGACAATGGCTCAATTAGCCCTGTTTTACAAAGCATCACTCAACTAGGCACTCTGCCAATGACAAATATCCATTTCCAGACATTTCCTAGGTTACAAATAGCCAAAAAACAACTTTTATCAAGAGAAACTCCTGGAAAGTCACCAAACGATTAAACCCTTACTTAGGCTAGTTTATGCTTGTTCAAGGAGGGTTTATTGAAACTAAGTATCCCAAGCCATGTTTCCCTTTACCAAAACATCAAACACATCCTATATGGTCTTCACATGCTTCTCTAATCAACTCCCAACCTTCATCATTACATTTGAAGCAAGCTCCAACTTGTAGCCATCAACTTTAAGCCAAAACTCATGAAATTACAACTAGGTAGTATCAAAAGGCCTTCAAACCCTACTCCCTGCTCCTAAAGCCTACACCAAAATTAAGCCCTACCTAAATGCACCCATTCCACCAATTTACAAACAATTCTACTAGTGGAATGGGTCATTAATGCATTTTATTCCCCCTCAAACCCTCAAACAGGGTTTTCAACCTGTTTTCTATAAAAGCCTTCAAACTACCTCTATTCCCAATGAAAATATACCCAACCACAACCAAATTAAAGAATAATTTTTACTCTACCAATCCCAATTCAATTCATATTAAATGGAGAGCATACAAAGCCGTATAGATCTTGGGAGCAGCAGAAAACACAGAATACTCAGGAAAATAGAGTTTCAAATGTTGATTGATCACCAAATTACATCCAAAAGACTGCCTCGAATTTTTTTAGGCCAATTTAAAATTTTCCAACCAAAAATGCAAATTTGTAATACCCCTCCTCTTACTGGTAGGATTTAGTATTTTTCAATGCGGTTGTTTGCTACTTGTGACGATGATGATATTGTTTGAATTGGTTAGTTAGACGTTAGATGATGCTATTGTTTCATTTTGGACATGATTACTTTATATGACATTATGGTTGATTTTATCAGTTGACTTTCTAAATTATATTATGATGCAATGATTTAATGAATTATGTCATAAGATGAATTGTTAGGCTAGAAATGTTATTTTATCAGATAGATTATAATTGTTAGAATAGGTGTGATGAAGGACAATATGGCATCACTCGTTCGCGAGTGCCCTGCTATGTTGCGATTCCTTCTCACAATGCAGTACTTCGATTTAATGCTTTGATGATTAAATATATATGTATGCACATGTACACAACTTCGTTTGTATGCAGGATTTGCAGGTATAAGTCTCGATTCCACCTGCTTCGGCAGGACAGGGCGAGCACCAATAACCCAACGGTTAAATGTTGAAACAGAGGTGACGATGAAGTCCTCCCGTCCCATGATGTCAGATCGTCTCGTTTGTCTGGTATTGTGTATTTTGTGAATTTGTCGTCATTTGTGGCTTGTGTTTTGTGTGTTGTCGTATTTTGATTAATGTGGTATTTTATAAGTTGTGAATTAGTTAATTAAATGGGAATAATAATTGTGTATTTTAATGTTGATTTATTTGTATGAAAATATTTAAATGTGTTATTTAATTTTTATAAAGTCATGTGCTTCAATTAAATGATAATTAAATATTAAATGTGCGTTATTTATTTTAATCAATTATCTGATTGAAGATAATTATTAGAATAAATTATTTAAATTAAATAGATAATGTGATGTGCAAGAAAAGTGGTAAAAATAGAAATTAAAGCAATAAAACAAATAAAAGAATGAAAAGATTGTGGGAGCCAATAGGAAAAGAGATCTGGGAAAAAAGCTGGCTTTTAAAGAATTGTTTTCTTTTATTTTTGATTTTTAGAGTTTTTGGGAAGAAATGGAGAATATCTTTTATTTAATTATGTATTTTGTAAGTTTTTCACACACACAGAAGATGAGGGATAGAGAAGAGGCACAAGTTATTGATTATGGATCTTTGAATCTAGAAGAGAAGAATTTTCAATCTTTTGCTGCATGTTGAGGAGAGTTTTAGAAAAGGAATTTGGGGGAAACTATTACTAGTTATTTTGGAGTCTTCTGAACAAAGGATCAGACTCGAGTACGAGCATAGAATTTTGTAGAGCAGATTTTGAAGCCGGAAGGAGAAGCGTTGTGTAGAGGCCATCGGATTCAGGCAATCAACATCAGATTTTCGAGAGCGCAGGTCTCCAGGTTCCACCTTCTTCTTCCTTGTCTGTTTTAAATCTGTAAAGAAAAGAATACAAATGTGTGTTAGAATCAATCTTGCTTATAAAAAAATTGTGTTTCTGAGATTAAATAAATAGAATACCTGTGACAAACTCTTTGAAGAAACGTTTGATAACAAAGTTCATCTGTTAGAAATCCCCAATTTATCTATGATTGATCATTTGAAAACGAATAAAGTTTGACTTTATACTCCTTTTTATTTGAATATATGAATATATATTTCATTGTGCTTAAAATTCGAATGAGAACTTGTTTTAGTGAAATATATATATACATATATAATTTTATTATGAAATATTAAATTTGTTTATATTGATTTTTTTTTTTTTAAAGTTATTTTGTTTGATTTCACTGTATTCTTGAAAGAAAATTCTTTTCGAAATTTGAAATCATTTCTGGTGCACACAAACAGAGGGAATGTCTGTCAAATTCCATTTGAATATGCCATTTTTCTCTTTAATATTTTGTTGGAAAAAGATCAATCATTTTATTGTATTGGAGTTGGAATATTCCTTAATCAAATATATTTATATTAAATATGTAAGTTCTATGTTTACACAAAAAAAACAATGGTGATGTGTTTAAATAAATAAATATATATATATATTATATATATAAATATATTTTTATATATATTATATATATGTATTTACATATATATTCTCTTAATTTTAAAATATAAAATCTATGTTGAAAAATAAAAATTCTGGCCGAACCGGCGTCGGTGTCCGTGCCAGGACGGCTTGAAATTTCATTGATTATTAAAAAAAAAAAGTATATATATGAAATGAAAATTTTCATTGAACTTTATATTTGTTTTATTATTTAAATTTTTGTGAAGGGTGTTGGGAGGGACGGCGCTGGGCCGTACCCCCCCACCCTCTGCGCAGTCCTTCAGACTGCACACAGCAGTCATAATGACTGCTATGCGCAGTACTCATGCTGCCGGCTGTACTGCGGCTGGCGATGGTGGTTTAAAAAGTTTTTTTTTAATTTTTATTTTAACTTTTTAATTTTTAATATATATATATATATATATTTATCTATTTAGATATATTTGTTATATTTAATATTTTTTTTATAAAGTTATTTTTAATAAAATTTATTTTAATTTGTTATAAATAATTTTTGTAAATAAAATGTTAATTGGGATGAATTAATTTATGTTATTTAGATTTTTGGGTATTTGTTCAGTTGGGTTAGAATATTATAAAAATATTTTGGTATATATATGATATATGTTTATTTTATTAAATATTAAACATTAAAATTTGTTTTGTTTAGGATGAAATTATAATTCTTTTATTTAGTATATTTATAGTTTAAAATGTAAATTTTGTGTTTTAATTTTAAAAGGTTAATTTAATGTTATATTTTTAAATATTTGTTAAATGTTAATTTGTTTATATATATGTAATTATATTTATTATATATATACGCAATAAATTGTGTTTATAATAATTTGAAAAATTAGAATTTATTGTCTGGGACTTAATTGTGAAAATTATAAAGTGGGATTTTAGGGGTTATTAAGTGCAACAAATTATATATAGTAGTGAAATTGTTATTGTACGTTTTAATTTTAATGGTTTCTCGATTTCCTTAGTCGGAGGTTTTAATGTATTTTTAGATATTTATCAGATGTCTTTGTTAGGAATTAAATATTTTGACATAGGATAATTAACTTCTTGTGTTTCTTTAGATCATATCAAAATTGGAGTGTTTTGCGTAATTGTGTTAGTCGTTTACTTTAAGTTATGAATTTGTGTGATCTGGTTATCGTTTTCCATTTAATGGTTGTAACCTTACTCTTCGATGTGGGAACCCTATTGTTGATCTTGTAATCCTTGTTCCAGAGGCTGGTTATGTTAAAATGTTTTCTCGGTTGGTTATGCTTTTGGACTTATGGTTTTTTGTTAGGAAGGGTTGAACGGGTTGTTAAGACTTTTGGATTTTGAAATTATTGCGAGAGGGTTAATGCCTCGCGTGTTCTTGTTGTGGATTATGCTTTATATGTTTTGGTTCAACCCTTGCCTAGTTTGATTTATGTTAGGGGTCATAGGGAGAGTGGCTCTTCGTGGGCGTCGGCGCCTCAGTTGGAGGAAGTGCCAGGGGAACCCACGTAAGAGTAGTTAAACAAGTGATAACCTAAAAATAGAATTTAGGGGGATGGGTAGTAAAACATACAAGATAATTAAAACTGGATTCCTCGTCTATGCACTAGGGCTACCGTAGACTAGTGATAGACTGAGTAGGCCGTGGTCGGCAAGGTCGTAGTCTCGTCTTCATGAGAGACTATCGTCTCCACATTAGCTACCCTATGGTGTCGGCGCCTCAGTTAGGAGGAAGGGCCAGGGGATCCATAGATGGGTGCCGGCGCCTCGGTTAGGAGGAAGGGCCAGGGGATCCCATGAGAGCTATGCGATGACACTCTCCACTAGACATCCTTGCTCTTGTTTCTTGTCGCCTCTGGATATTGTTATTTTTATGATGTTCTGATTTTAGGGCTAGGGAATCCATTGGTGGGTGCCGGCGCCTCAGTTGGAGGAAGAGCCAGGGGATCCCATGAGAGTTATGTGATGACCCTCCCTACTTGACACCCGTCTGACTTGTTTCTTGTTGCTTATGGAATGGTGTATTGAATGATTGATTCAGAGTTATTATGGAATCGTATTCTTTATAATGGTTGTTTTAGATTTATTTGGAAATGTATTTTGGGTGTTGGTTCGGTTCTTCTGAATGTTATCTCCTTATGATGCTTTTTGAGTTCTTGTGAATTTGGTTCATGATTGTTAATTGGTAGTACTTCATGTTATTGTGATGAGTTCTTGGTTTTAACTTGTTATGTGATTTGAGTACGTTGTTGGTTGTTCATTGTATACTTTGAGTTGTACTTGTTTTGTATCATGTTGTTGTTGAGTCGGTTTGTCATTCATGGTCGGGTTCACTTCCTCGTCACCTCTGAGCACGGGGGGTGAGTTACTTGTAATTCACATGGTTGGGTGGAACGTGCTCCGCACCCGTTGGGTTCCCCATCAACATCTTGTCTTCTTAGCATTCCGCAGTGGAGTTGTACCAGTGATCATTTGTATTTCATATTTCATTATTCTTGTATCAATCCCCATGTTGGGAAATTTAATGTAATTCATTTATCAAAGAAAATTGTAATGTAAGATTATAACGATGATGTAATAGTTAGGCTCATTTGTAACTCTTTTAAAAGATTTATCATGGATGTAATTATGCGATGTTTATTATACTCGCATTATGGTTATCGGATGTATCGTTGTATATGGTTATCATAAATTAAATGGTTAATGTTATGTAATGTGCTATGTGATTATGGTTAAGTGTTATTACATGTTTAATTTTATGTTTTAAAAAAAAAAATTTATTCGCATTATGTGTGTGTTCTCTGGGTTTGCACGGCGGGCGTTACAAAAGTTGCACAAGCAACTTCTCAACTTTTTGCAACCTTTTAAAAATATGACCCCAAACCGACTCTATAGACTTGTTACATTAGGAAATGGTCTATTATGACCTTATTAGATGACCTTAGACTCAAAACACCCTAAAACCAAACTTAATACCAAATTTACAAAAATGGACTTGGTGCCCCTGCACCAATTTAGTATTGCACACATTGTATTTTAGTAAAGCATTGTAAGTATTGTTCTCTTATGTTATTTCCAAAAAATAAAACCTAAAACACCTTCTATTCTTCTAACATTACATAAAAAAATATCCATCTTGTAATCACCTTCTTCTAAAAAAATATTCTCTTCTTTTCTTACACCATTGATAGATGTTTCTTTTTAACCTTTGGTAAGCCCTTCTTCAAGTGATGATGAAGATAACACTTATCCCTCTCACAAGATATGTATAAGTTCTTCCCTCATTTTTAACCTCTAATCAATCTTAATCTCTCTCTAGCAACTCTAAAGTAATTAATGCAACATCAAAATCAAGAAAAGTATAAGATAAACAATGTAATTACAATAAATTATAGTTTGCAACCTAAATAAAATTTCATATTCATGTATTGTAAGATTTTTCTTATTAATTATCATTATAATATGCAATAATAGTTGTAGGATCTTAAGTATACTCCTTCATCCTCCTTGTATGAGATTGATACAACTACATCAATCCAACAAGGGATTCACATATGAGTGGTAAGATGCCCCTTTTATGTTTTCATTATCATTTGTCATTTATATTGCCTCTAATCCATTGAGAGAACACACTCTTTATCATCTATCATCATATTCGTTGTGGAGGTGAGAACACTAACACAGGGTTTGACCAATGCAAGCCCCTGTACAACACAACCTTTCTCCCTCTGTCTATTTTGTAGGCTTACATGTTTTCTACTAATTGAAGTGGATTTAACAACTCAAGGCTCCTAAACCCTGATGCATGTTTCAAGGACTCATCATCAAAAAATTAGGGCACATTTATTACCCATGCTCTGTTAGGATTTGAATTTTGATTTATGGTGTCAGAGACCTTTAGAAACTGGTACACCTGTGTAGGCCCTAAAACCCTAGATTTCAATATTTCTAGACTAAGACACCCAATTCCCTTGTCTTGTCAATTCTTCTCTAGATTTCAATGTCAGGTTCCTCTCTATATCTTTGAACTCCATATATCCCCTTTCTATATATATATATATATATATATATTGTGTAATTTCTAGATTCTGTTACACTTAGTTCATTTGATGCTAATTCACCTAGTTTAATATAAATCATCATATTAGTCACAACACACACGTGCAACAAAAAGGGAACAAAATCCTAACTAGCCTATTTGACTCCTCTTTGACGACAACAACCAAATAGTACTACTTGTTTAATTTTGGCTCCCTAATGTTTATGGTTAAAGAGAATTGATCTAGTTTAATTCATTTAGGCTAGAACAATTTTCATCATCTTACATGTTCTTGGTATCTCTATATTTTATGTGACCAATATTTTAGGTTGTGGCTATTATGGATGGTATTATTGAGTTAACACTCAATGAATTTGGTTGTATGAACATGCAATATTTGTACAAATTTCACTAAAATTACAAGTAGATATTTGTCATGATTGTATTTGAATATGTTACATTTATTATTTAAAATGGGGAGATGTTAGTATACTATTTTTTGATCTTGA